>JAWQUT010000041.1:1892345-1908495 GCA_033807755.1 Ellobium chinense
GGAAAGGGGGGAGAAGAAGGGCTGAGCTCCACGGTTTCAGTCTCTATTTTACAGTCTACATAAGACCAATGTCGAAAGGTAGGAGGGGCGGGAGGGAGAGGCGAGGGGCTGAGCTTAAAGGTTTCTATTTCTATTACAGTCTATACAAGGCCAATATACAATGCCTTTAAAAAAAGTGAGTGGAGAATCGCATCCAAAATGAATGGAGGGGCTGTCGACGTAGTGCATAACAGTTACTATTATGGAGATGGTGAGAGTGGGAAGAATGGAGGAATGAGGGAGAAGAGGGAACTTGTGACGACAAGTATCGTAACAAAAAGAAAGAAAGAAAGAAAGAAAGAAAGGAAGAAAGAAAAAGAAAAAAGAAAGAAAATCTACTAGCTGCCTGTGAGATAGGAAATGCCAGTGGCGCCGAGGCGTGGTAAGTGTAATTGAATCCGTGATTGTGGCTGTCTCTAGAGGGACCTACATAAAAGACTCACTTGAAGTTTTTGGGGGGAGGGACGAGAGTAGTATTAGAGATGAAAGCTTGGCTGGTGCTATTGATATTGATAATCTGAAGAAATATACTATAATCCACCATCTGAAGAGCACAAAATAGAAAACGACGTTGCAAAATCTTCAAAAAATTTCAGACATATCATAGAGATATAATATAGATATTATAGACAATAGAGATATAGAGATATAATATTACATCCCTATGAGACATATAGAAGATTTGCATGGTTACAGCTAGTGAGGGAGGTGGGTCCTAATGTTGTCTTGCTTGTCTGGTTGATGTTGGGTCTCTGATTTACAGATAAGAACAAAGTATATGACAGTATTATGAATAAATAGATTCTGCAAAACGTACAGAAATCCTCTCAAGTGAAGATGCTCTACCAAGCTGCAGGAATCGGAAAGTTTGCTTAGACGGAAATGGCCTATTATTTTGATTAGGTCTAGATCTAGCTTGACTTTATTTTTTTTTTAAAAACCGCTGTTCCGGAGTAAGTAGAATAACTTCTTTTGCCTTTTAGGGTTGAGGTCTTTGTAAGAAGCAATAAAGCGTCTTCATAGGAGACAGTTAAGAATAATTTTCATGGCCGTCTTTTATTATTACTTTTTTTTTTAGGTTTATGCAGGCGATTCTAAGAAAAACAAGAAGAAATTACCGAATTTCTCTCCTTTAAGTTTAGTTCAAGATCAGTAGAACCAGGTCATGGTGGGAAAGAAAAGGTCGTGTCGCCATGCCGTTTTATCGGTTTTCAGACAAGGATTTTTTCGTCGAAATCGAACAGCTGAAAGAAATCTACTGTGTCCTATCATATTACAAAGGTTTATATACGCTGAACAAAACTTTAAACCTGGAAATAAAGTTGGGGGNGGGGGGGAGAGGAGGAAGGAGGTGAGTAGGGGATGAGGGAAATGTGGGCCTCATTAAACTTGTGCGCCCTTTTCTTTATTCTAATTACCACATCAAGGGGTATAACTTTGTCAAAGTCAACATGAACGTCATAAAGATAATAAAATACTGTAATCATCATCATCATCACGAAAAATAATAATGTAGCAATTTATTCATTATTGTAATACACTGGACGATATCAGAGTGCGTTCCAGTAAAAGTAGAAGGCGGGCGATGTCGGGTTGATAACGAGATAAAATCTTGGTTAAAGATGGCATCAAGGCCAGTTTTTACACCTATTTTATTGTCCTTGTTGATGTAGTCTATAAATCAAGTCGCGAATATTTTGATCATTTTATTTTTTCAGATTTATAAATCAGTTCTGAAGATATATTCGAAATTGATACATATAAACTTAAAAATCTTGCGTCGTAAGATCTTCACGCTAACAAAAATGTTGCTTGCTAAATCTATACAGAGATTTTCCTACAAGCGTCATGTTTTTCTTCCATGGAAGAAATGGGAGATGCTCATTATTGTTACGACTCATAACTCTTGAAATTTGCTTAACATTATCAGAACATTGTACCATAAGATGGAGTTAAAACTGCGTTGCTAAATGGGGCTGGTGTAACCTGAATTCATCCTTCGAAATCATCAACTGTTACTGGGGTTGTCAGACTGTTGTTTTTTTTTTAAGACGGAGCAAATTAGCATACCCAGTAAGAGCCATACAATAATTATCTGAAAAGGGCCTACTTGAGTTTAAGATTTGACAAAAGACAAGAAATCTAATGGACATGGGGATTATTATAAAACCTGCCACATACAGTATGCAACATAATAAGAAATGATTGTTGAATGGAAATAGAGATCGTTCTTTGATGTGTTTTTAATTGGGCAGTTATGACAAAAACGCGTTCACTTGAAATAACAAACATTTTGATAGAAGTTTAAGTATTTTTTAAATGGGAAATTGGGCAATTTCGACCTCAAGTCCGTTGGAGCCAGAAAAAAAAAACCAGTCTGTTATTTGGGAGTAAGGGCTTTTATAAAGTGCCAAAAATATGGTATTTTCGCTCCAAAAGAGCCAAGTCTGGCAACCCTGCTTGTGTCGTAGAACCACGGCGGCAATAATAACACTGTTATTCCTATCAAGTGCCTTTTCATACGCCAGCTAGAGCATCGTTTTTGCAGGGCAAGAAAAAACAAGAATGGAACAGCGCACAGCGAGGCGGTAAAAAATTGCGCATAATAATGTAGTGCCATCGACTGACAGACAAAAAAATGTAACAAGTTTATTCTCCCAGATTGCTAGTGGCAATAGTGCCTACGATGTGTTCTATTCTTTTTTTTTTTTCTTCCTCCCTCTCTCCCTCACTTTCCTCCTCGCTAACCGTGTGTTCTGTTATCTATACTTTTTTCTTTTCTTCCTCCTCCCTCTCTCCCTTACTCTCTTTCTTTCTCGTGCTCTACCAAAAAAAAAGTGCACTAACTGTCGCAACTTGTGTTGCAAACAAAATGTAAAAGGGCACCCCAGACTACATTATTATTAATAGCCATATAGAAAGGACAGCTTGAGACAGATAGCATATATTATAAACCACTATAAATGGACACGCCTCAATGCATTATTATCAATATGACGTTCATGGCTGATTGTGGCTGTAATTTTCATCCTCTGAAATATGAAATGCAAGGGAAAAAACTTGGATGATTTTTATGTGCTGCATGAAAACAGAACACTATTACGAAACGATTTTGGGCACTGAGATTTTTTGCCCTCATTATCCAGGACTAAAACTGCTTCAGATTTTACAGGGGCGATGCGATAGTTGATAATCGGGGTAGAGGAGGGCGCTCGCACGTATATCGGACGTTTTTAGAGAGTCCACGAATTAATGATAGGTATAATTAAGTAGAAGAACACTTCAGTAATAGTTGTAAATGACTGCGTTTTCCTGCGCTTTGATTAATAAAACATTGAAACCTGCTTTCCATGTATTGTTCACAATGATGCATGCAGTGTGCATATTATGTGAAATCAAATAAATTTGCTGTTCCCCCCCCCCCCNTTTTTCACCCTATAACTCCACCAAACAAACAAACAAACAAACAAACAAAAAAACACCGCTGCTCTATCCCATAGGTTTTTTACAAGAAAAGGTTTTTTTCGTAAGAATATTTGCTAAAATATTTCAAGGGGAGGAGGGGTGCGGAGCGGGGAGGGGGTGGAGCAGTGGAGCAAAGGTACCCAATCGCACACTTCCGTTGCCTTCCCCAACTCCGACGCCGCTGTTTATTGTGCATAAATTAAACTTTTGACATTTTAGAACATGGTAATTTACAATCACGTCAGGCAGTTTTGATGGTTGCTTCTGTCTTAAGGCAAGCGACAAGAGAAAGGCGGGTTGTTGTTTTTTTAATGTAATTTGAGCATCGGTTTGGAAATGTTGAAGAAAAGGTTGCCGGAATAGGCTTAACATTCGTCAAACTCTCTTAAAACATGTCGAAAATATCGATGCCAAATTTGTTTTCCTTTTTTCAGTTCTGCCGAACCAACTGTTAATAGAATAGAATAGATTAGATCAGAATAGAATATAATAGAATAGAATAGAAAAGAATAGAATACAATACAATAGAATACAATAGAATACAATAGAATAGAATGTTTGCGATTTCAGATTAAAACGATTTATTCGGTGGTTGGTTTTTTTTTACTATAGGCCTATATTATATATTTGATGCCATAGTGACGTCTTGATAACACATCGTGAAAAAAAGGTTATAATTAGGAGAGCTCGATGCCAGACCTGTTTCTTTTTTTCAGATTTCATAAGACCAAAAACTAATTAGAAAACAAACTCGTCTTAGATACACATAATGGTGAGGCTGACATATTCCTGTCACTGTGTTATATTTTCTTTATGATTTATCTCTTAACAATTACATTAAAAACTGTTGTAAAAATAGTGCATTTTTGTTTTCTTTGTGATTACATGAGGATGGCTTTTCTACCAGGTTTCAGTTCGTTCTTGAAGATGAAAGGGTTTCGCCGCCTCGAGGATAGTCNTACAATACAATACAATACAATACAATACAATGTTTGCGATTTCAGATTAAAAAGATTTATTCGGTGGTTGGTTTGTTTTTACTATAGGCCTATATTATATATTTGTTGCCATATTGACGTCTTAATAACACATCGTGATAAAAAGGTTATAATTAGGAGAGCTCGAAGCCAGACCTGTTTCTTTTTTTCAGATTTCATAAAACCAAAAACTAATTACAAAACAAACTCGTCTTAGATACACATAATGGTGAGGCTGACATATTCCTGTCACTGTGTTATATTTTCTTTATGATTTATCTCTTAACAATTACATTAAAAACTGTTGTAAAAATAGTGCATTTGTTTTCTTTGTGATTACATGAGGATGGCTTTTCTACCAGGTTTCAGTTCGTTCTTGAAGATGAAAGGGTTTCGCCGCCTCGAAGATAGTCTAATTGCAAAAAGTGTAAGTGCAACTTAATGAATAAGACAGCCTCTGACTTTGTAAAAAAATTAACCCCATCGCTTAGGCGCCCAAGAGACGAGCTACATTGTCGCACGTCTTACGAAGGGGCGTATGCGACATTTAGGGTGTTTTGAGCTGAGACTTCTTCCGAAAGCCTAAAGCGAGATCTATGTTCTCATAAAGTGGCGTTTCCATAGCTCTGATGGTGTTGGAGAAATTAAACTGTTACGGATTGAACGTCTAAATCTAGTTATATCTAAATCTATATATCTAAATTTATTTTGAAAATCAATCAAATGTTGCATACGCCCTTTCGTGAGACTGGCGACAGAATGTCCCAAGACATACCATCTCTTCATCTATAGACGTCTTACGTGTGACTGCGTCAACTAAAGCCCATTGAAATAACTGGCTGTGTACTATTATAATCATCCTCGACTTCATCGTGTAATCAGAAATGAAATCTTCAACGAATTACAATACAAGGAGATATCATATTACACAATAGAGTAAGATCTAAATCTATCTTGAAAATCAAGCAAATGTCACATACGCCCCTTCATGAGATGAGCGATGAAATGTCCCAAGATATACAATCCCCTCATCTATAAACGTCTTATGTATGACTGCGTCAACTGAAGCCCATGGAAATAACCGGCTGTGTACTATTATAGTCATCTTTGACGTCATCGTGTGGCCTTGTAATCAGAAACAAAATCTTCAACGAATTACAGTACAAGGATATATCATGTTACACAATAGAGCAACGATAAACATATAACCTGACGTCTTCTACATTCGTCATCATATTGACATAGTATTACTGGTCAATATACTTATCATTTTCACATTCAACTACAGCAAACCTTGCTCCCACGATCGTGTGGGCTCTGCGAACTTCGAAAAGGAATCGATGGCTGCCAAGAACTTTTTCTTGTAAACAAGACAGAAAGCAGTCGATCCCCCGTTGAAAGCAAAAGGGACAAGGGACCTTCGACATTTGGCATGCTGAGCATTTATTATATATTTTTAAATTTACATGGCGTGGTATTGACACATTCTCCTTGTCTAAAGGTGTTTATATAACACGTGGGGGCAATTTAAAGGAAACAAATATAGACATCTATAATGCTGGCAATAGCGGCAATTCTTTGAATAGGATAACTATGCCTGGGTACTTGTACCATTCGAGGTGATAAAGACTGTTTTCGAAGTGTGTCGTCGCATGGGTGGCGCAAGAGACGAAAATAATTTCCGTTCCAGCGTTTTAACCAGTTTTGTCAACTCGGTGAAATGGCGGAATTAAAGACAAAGAAGAGAGAGCGGTATAAACTATCAAAACTAATAAATCAAATCATGTTACCTCTCAACGAGTAGACAGTAACGCTAAACCTCCTTCTGCCCGATTTGTGTACGCTGATGGTAATATTTACTGCGGCCGAATAATGGCGTGCCACACCCCCGTCAACTCCTATTAAATATGTATACAGAAAATGGGGGAAAGCCTTGGTGTGTCTGTGTATATGTGTGTGTGTGTGTGTGTGTGTGTGTGTGTGTGTGTGTGTGTGTGTGTTGTGTGTGTGTGTGTGTGTGTGTGTGTGTGTGTGTGTAAATAATGAATCGATTATGATGGCATTATGAGGTAATATTATTTACACAAACTCGGTACCCCGATGCCATCATGTGTAACCAGATCTAAGCCAGAGTGCATTGCTTCACAATGCATCACATTTTCTGCCTGTAATGTTTACAGTTAACTAGCTAAGACCACGCCCATGTGCCTGAATACTGTGTCAGTCAAATATTTTTTCATCCTCCTGTACTTAAATATAATTATGTTGCTTATAAAGTGCATTGGCATTGAACCTTCAGAGTGTAGCGAAGGAGAAATATTAAAGCAAGCAATTGACAACGCTGCGCAGAAGAAGTTATCGTGTATTTTTAATCGGAAAGTGAATCAAATAACTTTGTCGAAGCTGGGTGATTGAAGTGAACTGCTTGTAATTGCTGAGGTTTCGCTGGATTTGCTGCCTTGGGGAGCTAGAGATAATCATGAATAATATGTGTTCGAAATCCGAAGATTACGTCAGTGGAAGACGTGACATATAATCAGTGATCGTATGCATGATCCATGCTTTAATTACCGTAGTGCTTTAACTGTAGTGAATACTACTAATGTTTTGGGAGTTCCCCGGGGTTACTCTTGTAGCTAACCTAATGATTATACATACGGCCACAAAAGAGTAATCTGTTTACGTTACATTTGTTTTTATCTCGTTTACCGGTTTGCAGAGCTGACATCCTTGTACCTTGGGCAAATCCATAGCTGCTCAGCCCTCTGCGGTAAACGTCTGAAACTGTAGATGCTGATAGTGCCGTTGGTGGTGTTCCTTTCTATCCCTTCCTCGTAGCCGTTTCTTTCTGACTTGACCCGCAATGCAATTCTAAATTCCACAGCTTCATTGATTGATATGTTAGTTTTTATCGAAGTTTGTCAAAATGATGCTATTGATCTAGACATATATTATGATCTACGGCTCTGGCTTTTGGTTCAGTTTACAGTAAATCTGGAAATAATAACAATCTCCGTTCAGTTAATACTATCCTCTTTCTAAATCACGATCAAAAATAGCCATGTATCATCCACTCCAGTCCATTCGCAGAAGTAATGTGATGCCAAAAATCTGATTACATACAAAAGCCACCTAAATTTGCTTGACTATTTCTGTCAAACAATGAATTATCGGACTATTCTTTCAATATTTTTATATTATATTACCTGCCACAAATTAGCGCTGGTCGAAACCTCTATGTTTTAGTAATCGTGATTACTGATGTGTGGGAAGAGAAATGATGTGGTATTATACGCTAGGGTAGGTGGTACCGGAAGAGCGAGGATCATTTATTAAGCAGTATCAAATATCATATTATAGGAGTTTTGGGTTTTTTTCCCCATGTCCAGAAATAATCATTAGTAAAAAATAATTGATTACTGCGAGATTGTCAGCAATATTCGCGGTAACCGAGTACTTTTATTCGATTACTCCCAACGCCAAAATAAATCTGACAGGCTCACTGGACCGGCAAGGAGTTTTAGCTGGATGACCTAATGGAACTTTCTGTAATGTCGCAACAGTTCGTAATTTTATGCTAAGGCGCTACAATCTATACTAGATTATTTGTTGTAGTCACATAGTTCCAAAGTTCTTTATTTAGTACTAATAGGGGAGTAGAGAAAGGTACACATTCTGTCATGTAGATTTTCATTTAGAAATAGACAAGATTGGGCAAGTTCACGATAAAAGTCATTTCAGATCTTCAGTTCAGTTCACTAAAAGACAGAAGCCAAGACAGGATCAAGTTTCGCTCAATTCCATTAAAATTGACTGGTTTTCTTTTTAGGTTAGGTCATCTTGGTTTCTGAAAATGGCATTCATTTTTTATTTTCGAGGTGGATGTGAACTGAACAGAAATTTAGGTAAAAAAGTAAAGTTCAGATCAGCACCCAACATTGCTAAATTACAATTTAGATCCAAATCATTACATCCAAAATAGCTATTAAGCTCAGATCAAATTCACATGAACTAAACTTCAGTCCCCGAACTGCGTTCATATGATCTCATTTCTGTCCAACCCTGGAAATAAACCATAGATCGGCAACGCATTTCTGTTTCTTCTCTTAATAAGCAGTAAAAACTCTAAAACTTCTGCCGATACAAACTGGTCAAGAGGCAATGTGTGACGGATTCTTCCTTTCTGAAACAAAAACACCGACTTCACCATGTTGCTAGGACAGACTGACATTCTCAAAGCTTTCTGACTGGTGCATGTATTATTGATGGACACGAGAAGCGAAAGCACGACTTTCTCAGTTTATGGACGGGGGCGGTGAACAGTAAGGTGAGTTTNTGGTCCATTATTATCAGTAGTTAAATTCTACTGTTTTCATTGTTTGTTGTTGTTGTTATTGTCGATGTTGTTGTTGTTGCTGCTGCTGCTGCTGCTGCTGCTGCTGCTGCTGCTGCTGCTGCTACTGCTTCTACTGCTGCTGCTGCTGCTGCTGCTGCTGCTGCTGCTGCTGCTGCAGCTGCTGCTGCTGCTGCTGCTGCTGCCGGTATTTGACAAGTGAGAGAAAGAGAGAAAAGGTGAAGCTTGCCGAATTAGAAGTCTGATTGAGACTGGCACAAGGATTTATTTATTAGACATCCCGCTGCAACCACAGACAACATCCAAGTGGAGAACCAGTCTGTGGGTCTCATGTTATCAGTGTTAGGTTAATATGGTGTTAAAAGTGGGGATCCTTCATTCGTGTAGGAGATAAGTTATAACATCCAATCAAAACCTCCACCACAGAGTGATATCTGGGTTTTCTTTAACAATGTACAGAAGTGCACAAACGTATAATTATATTATATTTGCACTGTGTTCGGACAGGCTAATAGGAACTTATTATAAATACAAACCTGATTCTGTAGAAAAAATATGTATTATAAGTAGCCTATTTTATTTACAGTGCTTGAAACTTCCAAATACAGACAGTGTTTGAAAACGTCTATATTTGAAAGATAGAGAAAATCCTACATCTTCTGTAACCCTCCAATGCTCTAGGGGATTCTGTATTATGATCATATCAACTGACTTTCCCCTCTCTGATTTGAGAAACCGTGTACAGTGCTGTAACTTGTACGAGTTGGTTGTTTCGTGGTGTTTCGTGGTTTTTTTGTTTTTGCTTCCTTGTTGTCTCCTATTTCCATTGTTTATATCGCGTGAAATTGTGTGATGTTTCCTGCCCGTTCTGTTTACTGAAAATTCGGTCCATTAGCCCATACTCAAGTACTTTTGAAACATGTATGATTGGCTGCAATCTAGTGATGTGTTGTGCTGGCTTCCAGTTTAAGAAAGAATGCTAAACGCTGGGAAGCATCAGACCTTCTCTCGGTTTCTCTCTCTCTCTCTCTCTCTGTTTTTCTCTGTCTGTCTGTTTGTCTGTCTGTATGTCTGTCTCTGTCTGTCTGTCTGTCTGTCTATCTCTCTCTCTCTCTCTCTCTCTCTCTCTCTCTCTCTCTCTCTCTCTCTCTCTCTCTCTCTCTCTCTCTCTCTCTCTCTCTCTCTCTCTTAACACCTTGGGGTGAAGGGAAGGGAGAGAGACTGATTTCTTATTATTTTCAAAACATTTTTTCTTTTTAATTCTCCTCTCCTTCCATCCCCATCCCAAACCTTTCCCTGGAATTTAATATCGAAATGAGGTACCAGTCAGCATGGTACCAGTCTGAGAAAGTCTATTATTTCATGTTTGTCTGGATTAGGCCGTCCTCCCACTCTCTTCTTCCATTTTCTCGCTACTCGTCTTCCTTTTAGGCTCTCACTCTCACACACTCACTCACTCACTCACTCACTCACTCACTCACTCACTCACTCACTCACTCACTCACTCACTCACTCACTCACTCACTCACTCACTCATTCCCTCTCGCCTTCCAAAATTCACAGGCGGTCTCCATCACCCTATTCTCCAGTCTGCACACGTCATGCGATTATCTCAAGGACTTCCAAAACTTTAAATTCTTATTCATCGCTGTTCTCTCCCTTACTTCAAAAAATCTCTGCGCCATCTCCTTTGTCTCTTTTCGTCCCTTTCACTCCAGTGGTTTTCAGACTGGGTTGTATACATTGATACATCCCTACCCCGATTGTGAGAAGCAACGAGAAATATACTAAAAAGCACGCATACACTTATCCTTAGCAAAGACAAATTCCGGGGGGCATCTTTAAAACAGCATCGGGTTTTCAAGGCATAGGAGACCGCCCACAGAATGAAAGTTAAATGAAGTCAAGTTTTCATGTCCCACAAACATGACAAAGTCTGGATGTAATTCTAGGTCTCAATCTAGTCTTCACGCGAACATAAACTGCCAGAAGAAACACTGTGTCCGCTGACCTGCATAGTTTGAAAACCCCTGAGCCGTGCATCTACGCTCACGCAGTCTCCCTTGTCAGTGGTGAAAAGAGGGGACTGATTCTATTTTGAAGTCCATTACTTGAGTTTCCGCATTCTTTTATCTCAGCTAAGCCTCAGTAGAGCCATTTCTTCCTTTTTGTGAGTGTTTGGGGAACGATATTTCAGGGAAAACCGTACTTCCCACTTGACAATTTTCCTAACGAGCTTAGCTTCTTTTTTCCTCTTTTGCACCTATGCACTCAGATTCCTCTACCGTCTGACCCTTGTGGATGGCTGCACTGTTTACTAAGTAATATTGTTTTTAGTACATCTGGTTTAGGTGTTTTTCTACCCAAATTATTTGTCGTCGACATTTTTCATCTCCATTTATACATGAGGCTAGATTCAAATAATATCAACAGCCATACACAATTTTCAGTTAATTTGAGATTTTGATATGCTCTCAGGGAATACTGGTAAAACAAGGAACTAAAGTGCTTTAGACAATAGGCATTGCGAGTATAATTATTAAAACACTCATAGTCGATCCAGTGCGGCGTCAGTTTGCTGTGGAAGGCTCAGAATAACACGTTCACTCGATACTACTGTGTCCATACCCAATAAATACAATATGAACCTTCATGACGCTCGAACGTCGGTGAAGAAACACTGACATCACGATTTTAAACCCAGTTCTCCAGAACATGTCTAAAGAATATTCTTGAAAATCCGTGGGAGGGATGGAGTTGTGAGACTTCTGAAAGTTGGCACCACAATCACCAAACTGGCAATTCTGGGTAAGGGTTGCTTTTGACGTCAGACACAGTGCAGAATCCTGGTCTTGTTATCATCGTGTGGCTCCCATGCTGTGTCTGCGGGAACTCAGGTCAACTTCAAAAGGGTTTTTCATATGTTTTACGAATATTAAATGGAACCATGAAATGTTAGGGCTGCGTTTGTTTGGTCCCTGCAATTTGACGAAATGGCAATTCACATCTCTTCCTTAGCAATGGAAGTATCAGTCTCTTGGCAAGCCAAGATGGTTGCGACTTATAAGGGGTAGATGGAAAATAATGCAATGACTTACGGGTAGTGTTTGCTATACTCATATCTTTACCTCGTTCATTAGCACATATATACCTCCGTTGATTCTTGCTACATTCTCCGACACAAGTAGTTTCCCTAGCCAATGTTGAAACTGTAGATGGTTGCTGCCATGTTGCCGAGCTTTCTCTTTACCCTTTCTTATTGTGATTGGCGCGCACCAACAAAAACAACGTGCTCCTGGTACCACCTTCACTAACAAATGGATGTGGCTTGCCTTTTCGTCCGACTGCAGTAACCAAACCAACGCAGCTCAGGGTTTGTAGGTGAAAGAGAAGGTGTATTGCTCTGAATGTATTGGAGGATTCATGGTTCCTAGTAAATTGAAAAGCATTTCTTCATCATGTTCATCGCCTGGGATCCACAGCTTTAGTCATTTTTACAATGCAAACTATTATTATTTTCAAGACCCTTGAGATTGGCTGTCATGAGAGGTGGTTAATGTTGTAATGTCCCTAGAAATGACACTTAATTTGTTTTTCCAGCTTCATATGAGTACCTGGGCTTAGACGTGCAGGTAACCGCACAGTGGCTACCAGCAATGATTTCCTTATGGATTTCAGTAGTGATATTATGTGCACGCACAAGAATATGTGCTATGTATATTATATTATATTATATTATATTATATTATATTATATTATATTATATTATATTATTATATTATATTATATTATATTATATTATATTATATTATATTATATTAGCAAAGCATCTGCAATTTGTTGGGATTTGTGAGAAGCAAATTACCAAGCCATATCCAGGCTACAATCATTTGCACTGCACGTCTTTTGGTAATAATTGTGTAGAAATGCGCCACTGTACTGTGCTCCGCTGTGCTGTGCTGTGCTGTGCTGTGCTGTGCTGTACCATTCTCTTGACCATCTGTATCTTTCTCTCTGTCTGGATTTTTCTACCTGTGAGCTCATTCACTTCTTCTGTCTACTCCCTCCTATTCCCTCCCCGCGCCATTTCCCCTCTCAAAACAAAAAATTCTTATGATGGTATTAGTCTGCCTGGATTTACTTAAGATTCTCTCTCTGTTTCTTCGATGTCTTTTTTTTTTTAACTTTGTTCATTTGTTCATGTTCAGCCTGCATGCTATTTCCAAAGAAAAACTAGAGTCAACAGGGTCCCACAGTACTAATATTCAAATAACTTTCCTTGCAGCTTTTTCTGTGAGGACGTGGGCATGACTTTTGTCTTCGTCTTAATAGAAGCGTAATTGGTTTTGTATTGTTGGCCTTTGACCTTTGTTGTGTTTTCCTTTCGTACCCCGGTTGGGCGGTGTTGGTCGATAAAGTCTGCTGTTCTTCCCCTTTATTGTTGACCTCAGTTTCTCTCGAACCATTGTTCTCGTGTTTCTTGCGAAATTACTTTTCAAGACTGGCATGTTTGATCGTGAAGCAGTGTCGTATGCTATATGGGGGACAAGACTATGACACCTATCCTCTAACAACACATTGTCTAGTAAGAGCTATACCATACTCCTTTTACGAAATCTTCCCCATCCTACCTCCGTAGAAAAAAAAATGACCACACTCACTGGTGATTCTGGCAGGTGTCTATTCTACCTTCCTTTTCTGTTATTTTTCCTCTCTTCTTCACTCACTTTTAAATGCACACAGACAGCGCCTAGCCAAAAAAATTCATCAAATCCTTACTTTATAATGTTTATCATTCGCTTTCTGCGAGGCCCCTTTTTTTCTACCTGCATGTAGAAGGAGAGGGGGGTTGTAATGACGGTCCTGCCTACGGCTCCCTTCTTTCTTCGAGGTTATGACCATATGATAACAGCGGTGCCTCGAGCCAGAGAGTCCTCTCTTCTCCGCCCATTCTCCTTCAGCTCCATGCCTGACCACCGTCAATGTATTAGTATTCATATTTGACTTGACCATCAAGAAAGAACAACACATTTGATTCGATTACTCTCCACTGGGGAAACGCTAATAGGAGTGGGCCAAAGTTCTACATTCGGAAGATTCGCGACCTGAATTCGTCAACCTCACAGATTCGTCGAACACGAATTGGAATCGAATCGGTATCTCGAATGTCAAATTCAGATCATGGGAACAGCCAGACATTATAAGAAACTGTGAGCCCCTTCGATTGCTTCCAAACACAAACTACAGAATCGTAAATTTGACAAGTTCTAACATGGAACATTAGTCTGAATCTTGGCTCAAGGATTCAGCAATCACAAATTCAGTGTTCGAATATGTCCATCCCTTTACCATACCACTCTCGTGACGGCCTAGTAAATGAACAATCCTTTTTCACTGCGAACTCCCTATATAGGTTTGCACATATGTTGGTGGTTGAAGGACATTTTGAGAGGATGGGAAGGGGAGAAAGTCTGAGAAAGCTTAAAAACGCCACAACTAAGCCCTCATTTGCACCTTGACAGATAGGAAAGTGGACAGCGGTTGCCGTTCCTCACTAAATTCAACCCGTTCATTGCCGGCTAGTATAATACCCTCAATAGTTTATTTTTCATACGTTTGAAATTTTGCTCAGATTAGCAGATGAATATTATTAAAGAATGCTGATAATTCGCAAATATTAACTGAGTGCTATGGAAACGTCACAGCTGAAATATTAAAAATAGATATCTGACAATAGCGAGCCAGTGTGTGTCAAACACACTGGGCCTGACATGCCATTTTTCGACATTTTGTTGTTGTTGTTGTTGTTGTTGTTGTTGTTGTTGTTGTTGTTGTTCTTCTTCTTCTTCTTCTTCTTCTTCTTCTTCTTCTTCTTCTTCTTCTTCTTCTTCCTCTTCTTCTTCATCTTCTTCTTCTTCTTCTTCTTCTTCTTCTTCTTCTTCTTCTTCTTCTTCTTCTTCTTCTTGTGACAAAAGTATAGTCTAAATTCTTAAGAGAGTGAAACTTGCAACGGTTATAGAGTATAAACAATTATAAAGTATAAGTGTTTATTAATGTGCCTAAGTTCTTATTCTAGTATTTCAAAATTTTAAAAAGATCATATTTTTATTGGACTATGAATTAGAAGAACTACAGTATTAAGGAGAAGAGGATCTTAGTATATGTAGCGAGAGAAGCACAGGCAGACAAAAGTGCTGATATATAGAAGTACAAAATCATAGACAGACAGAGGCAAGTAATCAGAGAGAAACACACGAAAACAGGCAGACAGGCACCAATATAGGAAATAAAAAGAGAAAAAGGGTGTGAAAGGATACAAATGTATAGAAGGACACACACACACACACACACACACACACACACACACAAACACACACACACACACACACAGATATAAGATAGAACACATCCGCGCGTGTGAAACTAGAGATCACATGGCAGTTTGAGTATAGCCTTGGAAGTTGTCAATGTCTGGGTACGATTGGCATGGTGTGAGAAGAAGGTCAGTTAATTAAAGTGAGATGGCGGAAGGAGACAGGAGACAGTAACTGAGTACGAAATTAGAAAGAAATATTTTTAGACACATCACGAGTATTCTAAACTCTCGGAAATGCTCAGTGGTAAATATTTATGATATATTATTAAAGTTGGTATGAAAATGAAAAACAAACTTCGCCCAGCATGTATGTAGATCTATTTATACTCAAATTGTCGACCTTCTGGTCTTCTTCGGGAATACCATATGAAATACTAAACAAAATTGAAGCTGGAAAAGCTTTTCTCTGAACGCTGCATAGAAACCCGAACTAGTTTTGTTATAGACATTGGTCGACAGAGGTGTGAAAAGTGGGAGAGAGGTTAGGGAATAAAGAAAAAGAAAATAGAAAGAGTAGAGAAGAGAGAGGAGTTGACTGAAGAGAAACACAGAATGTGAGGTGAAAGTGAGAAGGCGACCTAGGTAACTGGGACTGTTTTGTGACGCAAAGCAGGGAAAACAAATACGGACGGAAAAAAGAAAACAAATGTAGTCTAGGCCTCGGTTAAGAAATGTGACAACCGGAAAACGGAAGGCGAAGTAAGAAGTGAGAAAGTGATCAACGTTAAGAACGTTAGCGTGGAGAATGAGGAACAGACGTGCGGTCAGAGGAAGTGTGACACTGAGGAGATGGACCATACGGCAAAAAAGAAAAACCAAGGCTACACGTAAGGGCAATCTGAAGGAAACAAGTAGGAGTGGGTCAGAGAGAGCGAGAAAGACAGAGACAGAGACACAAAGAGAGAGAGAGAGGGAGGAGAGAGAGAGAGAGAGGGGGGG
>JAWQUT010000041.1:1908500-1911000 GCA_033807755.1 Ellobium chinense
AATAGGGAATAGCTCAATATCCTATATAGATATAGCCATAGGGACTGAGAGATAAGAGATGAAAGCGAAGCATAAGGCTACTGTAAAGCAGAATTGTGATGTAAAAACCACGAGACCAAGTAAAACAAAATGACTACAACCTACACTTTGAGTTGGGAAGAAAGTCTTATTTTATGGTGTGTAAAGAACTCTTGATAACTGAAAATTATTAAGTTTCAGGTAAACTTTGTGTTTGCATATTTCAGCCTGACTGCATTCATTAGAATTTACTACCTATCACAATTGAAACAGAAATTGTTTAAATATGATTATTTCAGTGGCTTTGACCTTTTCTACGCAAGAGATCGTGAAGGAAAATCACCATTTATAATTTTCTTAAGTGTGAAGAATGACAGAACTCACCAGTACTGAACCAAAGGCAAGCTTTGAGAAACTTTATCTTCTCAATTACTATCAGGTTATGTTGACAAAATCATGAGTATCAATTTGAACAACCTAGTCTTATTCAGGCATTTGATTTGATATATTGTCATGTTCATTCCACATTCGCCTGAGTGATTGTTTGATGATTTGAGTTGTTTATACTACAGAGATCTTCCATTTATCTTTATTTTCCTCTTAAAACAAGTGTAGAGTTTTGACCCGTTATTATATCCCAGATTTATAAGCTAACTCACATCTACCTCATTGTTTTGCTTCCGCAGCGGTTTGAGAGCGCTAAATTTATTAAAATCTCAAAAAATTACTTAGGGAAATATTAAATGAGCGTAACGATATGCCAAAGCAAACAAAGATGTCCCAAACTCGCCCCTTTTATCCATTTTCCTCTTAAATTTATTCACAATTTCCTTCCCTTCTTTAAAAACAAGAAAAAGATTACGGAACGAGCGCGACAAGAAAACAGTGGTTCCTATTTTACAGTCCAATAGGCTAAAGTAATTGCGACATGAAGTACTTCCCTAAGGCAGCGGTTCCAAATCAATCCTTTTGTACACGCTGTTGCTGACCCCTTTCCAACTGAACTACATTATTAGGAGTTCAGAGCAGTCGCCAGCACCGCCAAACACAAGCATCTTTTCACAGCATTAATGCCCTCACACGCATAGATTGCGATCTGGTTTTATATCAGGTATCTGGAAAGGATGTTGTCGATTTATTTTTTTCTGGGGGAGGAGGGGAAGAGAGTGGCCTTTGAGATGAAAGAGTAGTCGAGTAATATATGATCATACCCTAACAAAATTCTAACAAAAGATTTCTCAACAGTTTACGACCCTACTGGATGTGGTGAGCAACAGACAAAAAGTGTACCAAAATCTGAGATCCGGAAGTGTGGTAAAACCAGGTCAGATTTAAGTGGGAAAGAGGGGAAGCACAAAATTTATAACGGGTGGGGAAAAGATTGATCGATCTCCTCTTAGATGCTTAACCCGAGGTCAGTCATAAAGAGCAAGAGCTTCTCTGAAATTCTTAAATTTGGATTTTTCTCTCTTCCTCTCCTCTTGTATTTCCTTCTCTCTTCTTTGTGAGGTGGAACACATAGTTAAACCTGGAAGAAAGGGTTCTGTATCAGACAGTGAATTCAAATTGAATCGTTCAATCCGATTCCTCAGTACATCCTGTGTTCAGTATGTTTCCATCTCGGAAGATTGTTTTCTTAATAAACCCGGAAGTAAAAATGCAAAGAATATTTCAGACAAATCTACATCCAGTTTCCAGATGTGTTGTAATGTAAGTCTGATTCCATCACTGAAGACTGTGTTCCGAATAAATCCCGACGTAAGAGTGTATTGACCAACAGAAAATAATATTCCAGATAAATCTAGATCTACATCAGTCAGTCATATATCCCGAAATTTATCAGTATGTGTTTGATACCATCACGGAAGGTTGTGTTTCCGATAAACTCAGAAATAAAAGATGTATCGGCCACTAGAATTTAATGTTTCAGATACAACAATCAGTCGCACTGCCCGATAGCTATCAGTCTGAGTTTTATTCTGTTCCTATTTCCTGGTTTATTTATGCCTGGGGTTTATTTATGCGTAGGGTTTATTTATGAATGGGAAAAGGGGAGAGAATGGGGGCGAAGAAATTCTTGTACCTCATGCGTTACCTTTTGCCTATCGATTGATGATTTGTGTCTCATTCTCTCTGTACCTCACTCAGGAGACAGTTGATATGGTAAAAAGGAGATACCAGTATTTCAAGGTTTACAAAGGAACAAACACATCGTATTGTATGGAAGAATTGAACAGGCAGCATAAGTTGCTGTTAGACGAAGATGCTGTTGGCTAGTGATCACAGAGGGCATTATAATTTTATATATCAAGTACAAGTTTAGTAATTTACATAGCTTCATCAGTGGTTCACTGTTTGTTCTGTTTGTTCTGTTATATTTCTGCATAGATCTATGATGAAATGTGTGCCCTTGTTTTTGGACCGATCCATACCTTGGCATAGGTCTCTTTTGCACTGTTTTGTATTTGCTTTTTACGTGTCC
>JAWQUT010000041.1:1916000-1927208 GCA_033807755.1 Ellobium chinense
TGCAGCATTATGTCCAAAGAAGACGAGTGTGACACTTGATTTGACTAGAAAGAAATATCGGGTGATGCTACAGATATCGACGGTAGAATCTAAATAATATGTTATTGAATTGAATACGTACTTACTCATTGGATCCATCATTATTCTATCATTTATTTTGGACTCGATAATCTGCACAAAGGTTTGTTAACTACCGGGTGTGACTCTGCTGATGTAGAATAAATAGCACGATCTGGATAAAAGTATAAGGTCGTATTTCGCAGAAATGATCTTTTGGAGAAAAATGAAATAGCATGCAATTTGTAAGCATGGCGATACCTAATATCTCATAAACTGTTACTTCCTTAAACGTTTCAGTTCGTACATGGGATGATGCCTGCCACTTTTCTCAGAAATGGCCTAGGGATATCCCAATAGCAAAAGTACCATAACCAGACCGACATCATCTAAGTGAAAGTCTTCAAATTTATGTTGTTCTTGTTTTCCTACCTACTCATCCCTTAACAATTGGGTTCCCAAGGTTCTAATTTTCATTCCTGGTGCCATCCAAAATGGAATTCCAATACTCCTTTCCAGTTTTCGATCGTTTTGTGTCTCCTGACCGGAATTAGAATTGGTTCTATTTTTCCATTCCTATTTGGAATGGACTGAATGGTGACGTGACAAAAATGAAAGCACAAACAAAGGCGGCGATAGTGAAAGTGACAGAGCAATTCATGGCATTTTGCGAGGAACACCGTAGTCTCCGGGACTCAAAGTCGAAAACAACAGACTTTGAAGAAAATATTATATCAGAGTTGGAACCACTATCGACAATAAGTGTTTATTTCAGTGTTTAATTCATGCCAGTGAGATTTATGCAGCGCTTCCCCATGAAGGGCAAAGCATCACCATAACAATTGCACCATTTTGCATTTATTCGTGCAATCTTCCACGTCACGTAACATCGCTGCTGGCGTTTTTAGAATCTTATTTAAGCTCAGTGTGAATGTGCTGGTTCCTTTCACAGTTTTCTAGTACATACCTGTCATAGCATGAAAGAAAATTGAGTCCGTGTAAGTCCCCTTATTCGATATCTATTCCCACTCGTTCACGTTATTCATACGTATCTTCCCCATTTCTGCACGTGTAAAGCATACGTGTAAATATACCATGCAACCCTCCGTAAACATACAGCTTAAGGAAGCGACCTGTGAATTCTGGCAGAGCGCAAGTGACGCATCTGAAAAATGTGCACAGCTCTTGACTGCGTTACCGGCCATTGTACATTTTTAACGCTTTCGACCATAGAGCAAAGCTAGCCATGTTTATTCTGAATGAATAGGACAATGAGTCAATGTGATTTTAGGGCTGAGTACTCAAGCCTGCGCTTGTGCTCACGCATATACTCACGGACGCGTTCATAAAGACACGCACGTTAAGACCACACACTGGACACATACAGCACGCACACGCACACGCACACGCACACACACACACACACACACACACACTAAACACACTCACATTTGGGCGCGCGTGCACACACAAAGCCTGACGTATATCTATGTAATCAAGAATGTTTGCACGGTGCCACAAAATCCATAACTCGTTGAAACATCCGAGATTTGAACAAATATTGACGTTATGGGGATTTTTATAGATGGACCCGCCACACGGACGCACAAATATGAAAAAGACATTTGACCTCCTTCCCCATATCCGTCCCTGCCCTCACCAAACACACCACCCCCTTTCTTTTACTTCTCCTACACTTAAACTTTATCAATAATATTTTATCTGTCTCCACCCATCTCATCTTCAAAGAGACGGATACAATATGAAAAGCAAAATTCTTCACTGAAATTCATGCCCCGAGGGAATTAGGCTTTTTTTTTCTTTTGGGGCGGGGTTTAAAAAAGGGGGGAGGGGGAGAGGGGCAAGTCTGGGATAGAAAGAAAATGTGCAGGATAAAGTATAGATCTAGACCGGAATTGGTCTCTTAGGAACCGACCGTAGCTCTCCTGCTGTGGAAACACAAAAGACTCTTTTCCTGTCAATGCTGATGATCCGTCGCGCTGTGTCTTTGTTCATTACTGAGGATGCGACTGTCTACATTCATGTTAAGATGTCTACCAAATTCTGGCATCTCACGCCCTGTCTCTTTGCACCGCTGTGCCAAAACATGTCCTTTGAATCTTTTTAACTCAAACAATAATGTCTACAGAAACCAGATCAGGTCTTTCTTTGAACCTAGTGAACTGTGCCCAAAAAAATCAGCAAAGTTGAACTTTGCGAAATGAAATTGCTGAGAGCGGTGTACAGTTCAAATGGTGGTAGTCAAGGGCTCTCCACTTCTGCAAAAGTAATGTCATTATATCCATCCCAGTTTTCGGGGGAAAAAAATAAACATTGATGGCCAGCCAATATTCCTTTACTGTTCTTTATTGTGATTGTTACAACAGCTAGACTAGTCATGCAAGCCTCTTTACCCTCTCTCCTTACATTCCTCACAGATAATGTCCAAAGTTTTCATTACAATGATTTCATTATTCTTCGTATGAAATCAGTTGCACAACAAAAATAGAAAGACAAAAAAAAATGTTAATAACATTCACATTATAAGTACTTCATCACGACACAAAATTAGCAGTTGAAACGTCCTTGTTTCGAAAGAAAAAACTCTTCTCCTTCTAAATTTCTTTTTAACAATAAAGTTTCCTTGGAAGTTGAAGGTCTGATATAAAGTGTAAGAAGTTGAGGAATCGTAACAGGCATTGAATAAGAGAAAATAAATCATTTTGGAATAAGAAAACCACATAAGAAAAAATTGTTTGTCGACAGGGAAGGTTGTAGGGTTGGGGGAAGGGGGAGGAGAGTTGGACTTTCTTCCCTTTCAGCAACTTGTATATTTCTGGTACCTGGCTACATTTATCTACTCAATACCTAGCTATCTACCTACCTACGTACCTTCCTACGTACTTACCTACCTACCTACCCACCTACTTACCTTCCTACCTGCCTTCCCACATTCTTACCTACCTACCTAACCACCTACCTACCTTCCTAACTACCCACCCACCTATAATCATCAGATGCAGTAATATCCGTCATGTTATGATAGAACTGTAGAGATTGTACAGTTACTGACAGAATAATTACGTTGTCCATTATAAATTCCATCACAAACAATCACTGATCATCTTTCTGTTGTCTCGTCTTACCAGCTTATTACGCTCGTAATCATGATTACAGATTCATATAATAGACCATTACAATTTGGAAGTAAAGAATCATATACCTGTCAGTCTGTCTGCCCGCCTGCCTGCCTACATGCCTGCCTGCTTATCTGTACCTGCCTACATGCCTTCCTGCCTGCCTGCCTGTCTTTTGTCTGTAGGACTGTCTGTCTGTCTGTCTTTCTGTCTATCTTCCTGCCTGCTGCCTGTGTGTCTGTCTGTCTGTCTGTCTGCCTGCCCGAAAACTCGTTTGTTTTATTTTTTCAAGTTTATTTCACAATTAATTATTTTTTTTATTCTAAAATTAATTTTCCTACAATCCTGAACTCTTAAAGGCCCACCCGGGGTTTGAAAGGAGAGAATGATGGGACATTTTCACTAATTTAAATAAAGTGGCACGCCTTACATTGGAGCGTTATTTTGCCGGATTTCACGAGTACGTGTGAGGTATTTCATACTGCATAGAATGTTTACATACCTCAAGTTAAGTGACCTTTCGAACAATACAGTAAAGAAAATTAATATAAAAATAATCTAGAATGCGTTTTGAAATATGGGAGCAAATCCATCTGGAGTCAGAGCAATCGTTTTTGAACTCCCCGTGGCCATTTATGTGGGGAGGGGGGCTTTTACGGGTCAAAGTTAATGTATTATCCCTAAGACATGACCTATATATCTCAATTGACTACTTTCAGTTTTTTATGCATTTACAGTTAAATATGTTATCCCTAAGACATGACCTATATATCTCAATTGACTACTCTCAGTTTTTTATGCATTTACAGCCATTCGGGCATCGCAATTCACAACTCCAATAATCATGACTTCCGCTTTCTACCTTTCCATTGTCAAAGGAATATGATTGGCTGTTATGATCTGTTCCATTGGCTATTATTGGTCGATGCCTCGTTCACTTTCCGAACTGAGATGTATGACGAAATAACGTCATTATTTATCGGAAATGAACGTTCTTAAAGTTGATTAATTAAGAGTGGTCCATAAAAAGAGTAAGACATCATATACAGCTGATCAGCTTTTGCCTTGTAAATACATAATATCTGATTATAGTGCGACCAAATTTTATTTTCTTATTCTTATGCTTTGTAAATACATATTTGATCACAATGTGAAACAAACTTTGATTGTTGTCTCATTCTTATGCCTTGTAGCGGCTGAGAGACCATATAAATCTATACTGGTTTAAAACAACAAAATCACTCAAAATAAACTACCATGAGCAACTAATATTTCGATAGAAAGTCTGGCTTCGAAAAGACGGCACATGTTTGCATAGAACTATATCAAAACAATCAAGCTCAGCCCACATCTCCTTTCTAGTGAGACAACATCTGGGAATGCGATCCGACTATTACAATCCGATGATGCCCTCTTAAATTACCCCTACCTCCCTCCTTCAAGATGAATCTCTACCCATTTTTCGTTACTAGACAACCAGCTTACTCCAGAACCTTGCTAGGATTATTAATTTGTTATTCCCTACCAAATTCCATTTTCACTAGAACCTCACCCGAGCAGGGCACAAAGTCTGAACGATATAATTTTTCTTGGTTTTTACTTTATTAACCATGGTTCAGTGTTCTGTTGTTTTTATGTCGCCCTTGTTTTGTGTTAGTTCAGAGTATTTCATTTTTTCAGTCTATCACCTTCTAATCTAAAATGCGGATCAAATCCCGCCCAAAAGGAGAAACATAAATTGATTGTACTCTATACACTCCATTAGTTACTGTGCAGGGGGTTTGGAAATTGCGTCGGCGCTTTGGCCCGTGAAATTTACTTTAAAGGTTGGGGCCAGAATGAATGGGAACGACAAGGGAGGGCATCGTTTTGGCACGGACAATATTGAGACGTCATTACCGCCAAAGCCATTACTGTAAAGCCTTTGAATTTAATGATATGACGCGTCTGGTCAATTTATTTTCACCCGTGAAGCACGAGAATAAGATCATCTGACACGCTGAGAACGCTGTAGAAACTGCCAGCTTTGCTAGAAGAGACACTAAGGCTGGGTCTGGCACTGAGCATATCGACATGTTCATTCCATATGCACGTAATTCATTTTCTGAGCTTTTGAGAAACCGGGCGCTTTCAACCTGTCGCTCAGATACAATGACGCGGTTTAGCTTGTAAACTGGGGTACAATAACGAGTCAAAGCTCTAATTTGTTTTAACAGGAAAAACTAGATACATGGAAGATGATAGTAATATAAACAACTCAGATCATCAAAAAATCATTTGGGTAAATGTGGAATGAGTGTCACGATATGTCTGTGTCTACATTTTATTGGGATATTTCACTAATCTTCTTCCTTTCAAAAATCCCATGAGTGTCAGATTTGATGCCCGCGACAAATATATGATCAGACATTAGAGCACATTTGTAGATTAGCGTGGCGGATTGGTAATGGCTTTGGATTCATGATTACAAGGTCCTGGGTTTGATTGTATAACTGTATCCTCCCTGCGGGAACTGAAACAGTTATTAAGAGGCCTGGCGCGCCATCAAACCGTCACACAAATAGCTGGTGTCAGTGGCAGACCCTGAAATCTACGCGTGATATCGAAGACTCAAGTAACGTATAATTAATGGATAAATTGAATGAAAAAGTGTATTAGATGGACTGGATTAGATATTTGCTTCATAGCCCAAAAGATATTCCAAATGTTTTGTTGTTGTTTTTTACTAATTTTAAACCGAGTACATTTTCCTTCCACCTGACCATTTCTAAGAAAACTCGGCAAGAATTTGCACCCTCTCTGCCCCGCCATTAGTCGCGCTGCGTGACGTCATAGATGGAAAAATGCTACCAGACGATCGATGCCGACGCATGCGCAAACTGTCTGAACCAATCGTCGGCTAACTTATCTCGCCTTTTGACATCACGCAGCATGAGTAATGGCGGCACGCGGAGGATGAAAATCCCAACATTCCTGGGGAATGAAAAAACTGTCAGAAACTGTCAGACTAAAGGAAAAAAATACGCAGTTTAAATTTTATGGCAAAATAATGTGGACTTAATTGACTGTAAAGCAATTACCACTTCTGCCCCTTTAAGAAGAAATAACGAAGAGCATTGTTCTGCAAACTGCGTCACAAGAGATAGAATCGGAGGTCTCGAGCTTACTGTCTTGGAGGTGCTCGTCATATAATTATAGTATGTGCCCATGCACAATTTCAAATGGATCCGTTCTTTCGGAGAAAAGACATTAAAAAAAACCTTGTTCATTTACTTGTGCATGCAATATAGTTGTTTTGTTTGTAGCTATTGTGAATTCTGAGCTTCTTGATGTGTCAAGGTGTGAGATGTCAGTGTGTTGATCCTGAGATCGAAACTTCATCTCATTGACATAGAAAGTAAAGGGAATAATTGAATGTTATATTGTCCAATATCAAAATATTTTAATACTGTGTGAATAACAAGTCTGTTTCATTCTTTTGGTTTTTTTTCTCCTTATATTTTTTTAATGTATGATTGTATCTATGTATGTATTTTAAGCTCACGTGTATTTTAAGCATTTCAGTGCATGGTGCAGTCGCCCTTCCTGTTATCTTCCGATATGTATGTGTTTAGTTTGTCACTCAGAGTGCTGGCATCTACACATTTCCTTTAGCTCTTCCGTACCTGGTAACTGCTGTACCCATCTAACATGGAAACAAATACCAAGACTTACATACTCACACACCGGTAACATTGTTGCTGTGCAAAATCTTGTATTTCTTTCCATCATAAACTTTGGCTCTCATTTTGGAGAAAAAGTTGCTGAGCAGAAATCTACCAGAGAATCTGTTAACCGTCTTGAAGTAAACTTCACCACTACTCTTCATCCTAGCCTTCACCTTTATTATACTGTACATCTAGCTTAGATTGGCAGGGAGCGTAGTCCACCTTTGACGGCCGCACATGACTCTCCGAAGAAGGAGTGATCAGACAGTATCCAAAGAGGGCAGCTGCTCTATGGGACGCTGAAGACAATCAGAGCTTCTACTATGACTACTACTACAACTACTACTACTACTGCTACTACCTCTACCATTACTACTACCATGACAACGATTACTACTACAACTATTACTACAACTACTACTCCTACCACTACTGATACTACTACTGTTATGACTACTATCAATTTTACTATAACCTCTACTACTACTATTACGACTACAGCTGCTACTATTACTATAACTATTATTACTACTAATACTACTACTCGAAAAATAGAATGCATGATCGTCTTGCCAGCCTCTATTAATTTAATATCTCTTCTCTCCTCGACCCTCCCCCAACTCAGCACACCAAAACCANNNNTCCATACCCCCACCCCTCCCCCACAGGCTTGCGTAAGGAGCTTAGCCTCTTTTTACCGCTTAACCCTAGGAGAGCGAGCGCCGGTAATAACAAAAGACAAAATGAGAAGAAAATGAGGCCAGGAATAATAAGCGACGTCAGTGGCATGGCACCAGGGCTCTTTTAATTAAAGACACATAGGCTATTGATTGCCTAATCGTGGCAATAAGGGCAAGTCTTTATTGTTGTCTCGCCGTGTATTAATCATGATTCGAGGGGAGATCGAACTCGTTTTAAGGAATGCCATGTTGATCGAAGCTGGTAACGCCAAATATCCTCGTACTTTGTTTGTCGTTGGTGATGAAGATACGGTTGTTTACGTCGCGACCGAAGATCTGGTCAGGGTAAAATATAACTATCATAGGAAGGTAAGGGTAGAGAGGAGGGAAAAATAGCGTAAGATCATGAAAGAAAAAGGGGAGGGAGGAAGCCGTTCTCGACTGACTCTGTCAGCTTGGCTTCCTTCTATAGTCAATGGCTCTTGTAATACCGGAAGGGTTAATTGAGGTGCTAAGTGAGTGGGCGAAATTCTCTTTTCATTTAAGCTTGAAAAAGGGATTTAAGAGGTAATGATATGACACTATTAAAAACATAAAATGTCACACAGTAACCTAGATTCTTTTTTTTCTGTCTTTCTATCATCCAAGCATTTTTTCTCCTTAATTTTGCTTTTCCTCACGAAAAGGTGTAGGAACGGCGGCATAGATACAATCAAAGCATACACTTTGTTGAAACATGTAGTGTGCTTGATGTCAAGTCAGATCCGTGTATGAGAGCCACACAGGAAACCTTATCCTTGTGACCAGTCGTCCTGAGATTGGTCTTCAGTCGATATTTTCAAAATATATGCCTCAGTCGATATTTTCAAAATATCTGCCTAAGTCAGTATTTTCAAAATGTCTGCCTTAGTCGATATTTTTAAAATATCTGCCTTGGTCAATAATTTCAAAATATCTGTCTTAGTCGATATTTTCGAAATATCTGCCAGCAAGAATATTCGGAGAACCAGTTTTGTCGATATCGCTATGAAACGCCACAGTTGACTCACGGCAACCAGTGCCCCTGTATTGCGTTGCGTGTGGCAAATTTGTGAACGTGAGCAGATATGGCGTAAGTTCCATGTTCCTTGCTGATCAGAGAACAAGATGTTTTCAGATTCGTAAGCATTACCGCAGAAGAGTAGTGTCAGTTGGACAGAACGGGTCACATTTTTTGTGAATACGCTGCAAAGTGTAGGTGTGTCGATGAGACAGAAACAGCGGTTGCCTAAGAACAGCATCATCATTTTTACCCCTTTAGAATTGTATTTCAGCTTTATCCTAATTGATTTGAACAGGTCTCTTTTTACTTAAGTGCAGTTTTGGTGCCGTGAAGTATAACGATAAAGAGATCTAAAATCGTTGATTGTTATTGTGAATGGCCATACTGTAAACAAGTTGTTAGTTCAAAGAAACAATTAATAATAACAGATGTGCAACCTATGGCCTTGGCGTTGTGGAAATGAATTTGTCCAATGACCTGCGCAGATCCAGAGAAGGGCCATAATTTTATCCCATAAATGCATAGAAGTTGCGTTTTACTTCATAACTCCTAGTAAAGAAAATTACACAAGTTTATCTAATATCTAGAATATCTGGCCGATAATCGTGTTCATGGCCTCCAAAAATCACAGGCCTGATCCAGTCTACGGCTGTCCAATTTTCTACCTCTTCACGTCCGTTCGTTTCTTCACAACAGCTGCCATTTACCACAACACTGCAGCAGAGAGCCTGCGAGGAACCAGTAGCCGTTGGGCTAGAGAACAGCAAACCCAAACACTAGTCTGGTCCATGGAAATGCAAACTATATGCCAGGAGGAAGAAGAAGAAGACCTCGTCAGACACACTTGCTGGGATATCAGATGAAAAAGCCACGTTCCTTTCCACTTCCATTTTCTTTGTCGACATCTCCTCCCCCCCTCCCCAACCCCTTCCCCGCAAAACCATCCTTCAGGATCTGCCACTAGAGGATGATTCTTAAGAAAGTAATGGGGTTAGATTTAGCCTTTGCTTTTTCTAAATTCTTCCAAGGCAATGACGTATCCACAAGCATCTACCATCACGTCACTCCAGCATCCGTTTGATCTTTTCCTGGGCTTTCAAGCCGTCCATCTAAATGTCTTGGCTGCTCTGTCGATAAACAACGGCGGATCTGAACGAAAAAAAATAAATGCGAGATGGAAATCTCTTAAGGCCCTTTGCCCCAAATTATCAATTTTTTTTTTCTTTTTTGTCTTGACTTGAAGATTGCTCTCTGTCTTTACACTGGTGCCCACCGATCCAGGGTGTTTCATTCCTTACAACAGGGCTGCCAGAGAGCGGTAGTTACGGCCCTGAGATTGATAGAAATTCCGGTTCCGCGATTCTATTTTGATCTGGGTGTTTGACTAGTTTGAGCAACCAATTTTCTCTACGGTCCTGGCAAGAACTTTCGCAGTGAGTAATACCTCTTTAATATTATACAGCAACCATTGTGCGTCAATGAAACATTTTAAACATATAAATTCAGTTTTAGATTTAGGAGATGACACGTTCAGTGAACAGAGAAGGAAAATGGGTGACATCCTTTCATGACAATTATGCCCTGGACATGAGAGCGTCAGAATCATTTCACACACACAGATCCGATCATTTTACCATCTTTCAGTTAAGGACTGGTCACTGCAGGCTCAACAAGCACCTACATAAGATAGGCGTAAACAGTTCAGCCTTCTGTCAGTGCCTGCAAGCAGACCAAACACCACAACATAATTATCCGCATGACTGCCCTCTCCTGACAGAACTAAGAGAACGGTTATGGTCATTGCCGGTTGACCATGAGACAACGCTATGGGGGAAATGCAAAGACCTGCAACTGATCACACAGTTCATGGCCCAGAGCGGTCTGCTTGCATGATCCCTTTTAACGCTGAAGAAAAAGAATACTTCACAGGCGCAGAAAAAAAGGAAGCAGCAAGATCTGCAACGGTTTTAGTCAAGAAGTAACTCATTCTTTATTATTATTATAATAATAAGGACCCTGTTGGCATTCCTCTATTTCTAAAGTAGGAGCACACATTATCATTTGAAGCTGGGATGCGAGGATGGTGGGTTAGACTACGCCTCTAGGAGAATTGAAAACTTGCGCATTAACGATGAGATCTCTTACCATCGTAAGAATTATATAAACTCTGTATGCTAAACGCAACTAATGGTGCATTCAGCACCGATGCACCAATGTAATTTTTACCATGGTAAGAGATCCCATCGTTAATGCGCAAGCTCTCAGATTTCGTCATGTCATTTCACTCTTCGAAAATGCCTAGATCTATATATAACAAGCCTAACCATACTCTTTCTAGAGCCTGGAATCGCGTCCTTCAAAAAAAAATAATATTGATGCCATCGTTCGTCTGAGGATAAGATGGAACGTCCCCTATACCTTTCCTTATTAATAATTGGCCGATCGATGGCTGTGTTCAACATGCACTGAGTGATACGCAATCCCACCACCGTCCTTGAACCCACTGATCAAGAGCCTCTCCACTGTTTTATATATATATATATATATATATATATATATATATATATATATATATATATATATAT
>JAWQUT010000041.1:1927501-1940328 GCA_033807755.1 Ellobium chinense
TCTACCTCTTCTTCTTCTTCTTCTTCTTCTTCTTCTTCTTCTTCTTCTTCTTCCTCTTCTTCGTGTTATTCTCTTCATTCATTTTTTCATCAGACATCTTCCTGAATGTTTTCGTCTGTTTCCTCCATAAATTCGTGCTCTCCCCATTTTCAGTCCAATGTGTTCTCCTTTTCCCCTTTCTTTTTATCTTCGTCTTCCTTCTCTTCTATATATTTATTTTGTTGTTGTTCCATCTTCCTTTCTTCCTTGTTGCCCTGTCTTTCGAAGTGTTGCTATTCTTCTTTTGAAGATTTCTCCTCTTCTCGCTATCCCTCAATAACACCGTTTCCAGCATTAAGTTGCCAAGATTCTGTTGCTCGCTGAGATAAGCCAGACTTGTTCGACGCCGGTGGTGCAATGACTTTAATCAAGAGGAGGACGAAAACAATACATCAAGTAACTCGGTAAATATTTCTGCATAAGGGCTATTATCAGAGAGGGGTAAACAATATCTGGCAGAGAGAGAAAGAGAGGGAGAGGGGAAGAGAGAGAGAGATAGAGGGGAGGGCTATAGAGAAAGTGATAGAAGGAGAGAGATTATTGAATACTGATCGGATACAGGGAGGAAAAAGCGCAACCTTAGCTCCTCTCGTGATTTTATTTTTTTCGTTCGTTTCTTTATCAGTGAAAATGAAAGAAAACGGCCAGAGTAGGTCTTTAGCTTGCTTTCGCTTGAATCCAGCAAGCGACTGGAGTATTGACTTTCGAAATCTGAAATTCAGACCGCCTCAGTAATGATAGGGAAGTGCAGAGGAAATTAATCCTGAAAAGCTTCCGTGTGAAGGGCTGTTACCGTTACAGAACGCCATGTTAGGATATCAGAAGGATTTAACCGCATGACTGGACACAAGCTGCACTGTAACAGTTTTAATGACTAGGATATTGGGTTTACAAATGCATAGTGGGCCACTCCACGAATTTTGTCACACCAGCGACCATGAAAGTTAAGCCAGGACTTTTTTCCTTTTCTCTTTTGGCGTTGTTTTCTCAGGTCTGTGTCCTTAAAAAAATAATATACACACATAGCACAAGTCAAGTTCCAAGTAAGAGCTAGAGTCGATGTATTACAGTGCGACTTGCATATCAATGCTTTATCAATGACCAGTGCCTTCTTTTCGATTTTTTCTCCTGTATCATGATGTCTTGTTGCTCTGGATTTTTTTTCCCTTTTTTGCATCCACAGGAGATCACGATGTGATTACAACACAGTACGGAGTTTGGCTCATGTCAACATAAATGTCGCATTCATAGGAAGAGAAATTAAATGAAAAAGCAATAAGCGGACGCATTCAAAAGTGCCGCTCGTAAAGACAAGCACTGATTATTTTACCAAACTGTAAGTGGTTTAAAACATATTCTGAGGGATGACTGAGAGGAGTCTCGCCATGGCAAAACCGCGCTAATCAGAATGAAACAGTCAGAAATTCCGGTTTTTGATTAGGTGCTGGTTATCGATATTTTGTTTTCCTTTGGGGCAGTAGCTTGGATTATGTACTCCATATTGTTACTTTTTGTAAGTGATCAGACAATTTCTCTGGAATGGCCCAATTCAAAACAGAAACTCTCCAAAATGACGAAAAGTCACAATGAGAACAGAATGAAATATGACTTGAAGGGGACAGCCAGGTTTTCTGCCAGAAGCCTTGCAATAACATCAGAAGGAAGCATTCTAAAAGAGAATTCAAACTTTTGCTTCCAGGGCATATTGTTATGCCAAAAGAGGCACCAAATGTTCAGTTATGATTGGGCATTAATTTGATGCCTGAAGCAGAATGTCTCGTCTGTTTCCCATGAAATTTTACCACACCTGTTCTCATCGGGGAGATAACGATGAGCTGGATATCTGAACTTTGCCGTCAAATGCACAAAGATGAAACGGTTACAGTGAACGGAGATCAGCTGAAAAATTGTGTGCTCCACCAAGAGGGAAGCCTCCTATCCTAGCAGAACTTGACTTGTATGCAAGAGATTCATTTCCTAAGTGTCGTACGTCAATTTGCAAAACGTTCTTTCTGTTTTCTGATAACAGATGCTGCTGCAGAAGACACATTTCCTTTTAAGGATGAATGAAGTACTTCTTATATTACCTTCTCTTATCTTATTTTTTTGTCTTAACAAGTGAACAATACTAGGTAACCGGACGTCTTTTAATGTCTGTGTCTCAAAATGCCCTTAAATGCAAGGCAGTGATGGAGTGGTTTTGTAAGGCCTTTTCCTTTACATTCTGAGCTTGAGTGATGATCCAACTACTGGGTAGCACTCACTAACTATGGGGAAGGGGGGGGGGGGTTGGTTTTTAACTAGTCTAGCACTTTTTGTTGACAATTGAGAACCAGACGATAAATTAGGTATGAGCCTAGATAAATATTCAATGCAAACTAACATTTTCTAAGATGGCGATGAAGGTATTGAAATGAATCGATATCTTGTGCTTCTGTTGGAACACAAAATTTTCCATTAAAGTCCTGGCGTTTAACATCCCATACCTGTTAAGACTCCACTCTATCCGTGGAACCGAATTTTCTCTCGCCATTAAAAACGGCTCATTTTGACTATGAACATATACTTTATGTCTTTTGTAGAATATTTGCCATCTGAAACGGACACTGTATAAGACTGAGCAGGACGTCAACACGAATGAGTAAAGATTTCGTTTCAGACTACTTTATACCTCAGACAGCATTCTGTATGGTACGCTGTTGTTAATAGAACAGCATCATGGACAGGAAATACCGGTAGCAGGTTATGTTAATACAGATACAAGAACTCAGTCAAAAAAAAATGTTTATTATCCACCTGGACCATTCTCAGCTATTATATTATGCATCCTCAAACATCTGGGCAACGTACGTCACAACTCCAGCTATCATTACTTCAGCTTTCCAATTTTCACTGTGAGAGGACTATGATTGGCTGATATGGTCATTGGCTTTTTTTTACTGGCTTATGCATCGTTTCCATTGTAAGAGGAATGTGATTGGCTGATTTGGTTTTTATTTGGTTTTATTGGCTGATGCATCCTTTATGTTTGGAAGTGAGTTTTGATCTTGCAATCACACTATTATTTTGCTTAAGCCAAAGATGAGCTTCTTTGGTGTTCAAAGAACAGTCTATCCCGGTCCATTTTATTACGCAAATGCAGCAGAACAGTGCAGTAGAAGATGAGAGAGAGTTTATGATACCAACCCGATCTCCCATGTCTCTTTCAGTATTCCTAAAAGGGAATTTTTTTTCCCCACAGAGTAAAAATTCATTTGTAACCCACCCTATGCCTAGGGTTAAAACTGACCCAGCACCGGTCTTAATTATGTTAATTACAGGACCAATAAAACGGTAATAATAGCGTCAGTTCGCCATTGTTATGCTCATTAAATTGTTCTCCATTGTTCACCAGGAGTTCTGAAAAAGCAAAGTGATTTGATTTTGGAGACTTTTAATCTATTAGTTCCTTCACGCTACTTTCTTTTTATTACTTCCAATGACGAGGTTGATGAGAAGGCGAAGGAAGATCACGATGACAATAATAATGATAACGTTAAGAATTCTTCCCTAATGTTTGCTTTCTCGTCATTTCTTAATTAAGTGCTTTTTATAGGACATAGTTTTGTAATTTTCACTAATTTTTGTCATTTCAAACAAAATTCCCCTGAGTCCTTTGTAGTCTGACAGCAGAAAAAAAAGTGAATAACAGTGTCAAAGCTTGTTTAATTGTCAACGGCTTTTCATTAATTCACCCAGTGGATTTGCAAGCCGGACATGTTTTAATGTATTTCAAATCAGGCAAAGAAAAGAATGTCATTTATTCATTCCGATGTCTAGTGGCGTCTTTTGTCTCGGTCATAATGGTGTGATCTGTTGTTATTGTCACATCTGGTGCTGGCCATTGTGGTGTTGGCTGAGAGTATGAGTGGGAGGAAAAGTAGGACCATAATGACTCCTTAATTTTCTTCTTGATGAACTGCTTGAATGCTTCAAACATTGAATACTGAATGCTTTTATTTTTATTCTGAACATTGAATGTTGATGGCTTCTTTCTCAAACATTGAACACTCAACACTTTTTTCTCCAAACACTGAATAATGAACGCCTTTTTTTCCCCTCAAAATCTTGAATATTGGACGCTTTTTTGCCAACATTGAATACTATATTACCGAGCGTTTTTTTTTCGTTTTGCATACAAGAAGTAAAGGGATCAAGTATGAATAATGAAATGTTAGGAAATTGATGATGGCAATAGGGACAATGATAATGAAAAGAGACTAAAATAAAAAAAAAAGAAAGAATTTTTTTCGGTATTTTTGTAATGAAATATTGATTGAGAAGGTATTGCAAATGCCGCAGACAAAATTTGCTAATGAGAGGAAACTACAAGAAAGGGGCTCCTTAGATTAGGCGTTAAGAAGTACAATGTAAAAAGAGAGAGACAGGAAGACCGGCAGACAAGCAGGTACAAAGAGGTCAGATACAGATGGCTCCCAGCTGGGAGAGACTTAATCATAAAGGTGTGGTGGATGAACTGCAGAATCAGACTATTATAGAAACATGAGACTGTCGAGATGATGCTCTAGTTGTTTTTTACGTGCAATATGATTATAACACTGCGAAGTGGGGAATTTCGTCAGTGTTTTTGTTTGAAGGACTGATCCCTGCCCAGGTTTAGATCGAAGCACTCATTGTGAGGTTCACGGCCCATTGACTCTTTCCAGTATAAAACAGCGTGTGCATCAAGCTCCTTCATGCACTATTCTTGAATGTTTGAAAAATCGGGCATTCCCAGTGACTACCTTTCCGCGGCGAGTACTTACAAACTACGCCTGTTGGTATGCAGTAATGACGCTTTGGGTGTGGACAGTGCATTATTCAGTAATAAGGCTTTGGATGTGGACAATCTCCCTTAATAACTTGAATGTAGTCCATTTTGGTGTTGTAATTCTCTAAATATGAATGGAGTGACGTAGTTTTAATAGAAAATTGTGGAAGAACGTGGCTCAGTAGACGGTGGGATGCCGAACACCTCTGCAAACAGTGTAAGCAATTTTATCCTAGTTAGAAGAGAACATCTCACGCTCGTGTGAATGAGAAATGATATGGGCGCCTGTCTACCTCTGCCATAATGGTCCGAAAGAGACCTGAACTCGAAAATAAAACTATCTATTTAAGTGTCTCAAGGAGCCTCCCAATAATGACGAGGATTCGGAACTGAAAGGCGTGAGAATCAGTGCTCTAGATTTAGTCTAGTTCGCGTCATGCAAATGCAGCGGATCTTGTTGTCAAAAACAGTGCAGCAGTAAGAGATAGGGCTTTCAGTTCCATAATGTAGCGTCATACACAGATCTGAGACAGAATATTGAAGCTTTTTCTACAGTTCTTGCAAATAAGGGCAGATGCAAATCGACTTACGGCCAAGAAAGTCGGTGAATGCGGTTTATAATCACGAGAGAGAATTCTTTTTATGCCAAGAGAAACTGTTTTTTCCGTCAGACACAATGATTCTGTCCCTTACATTTGTACCGTTCATAAGAATACAATTTAGATTATTTAAATTTCCTTTCAAAGGTCAAGCAAATTGAAGACATTGTAAAGATGTTTCTCGTGCTCCTTGAAAACAAATCTTTGATTTTCCTTGAAAATTCTTCAGGAGGCTGACTTGCTTCCTTCAGAGGGAGGGCAGACTCTCACAGAATTACTAACGACTCAGATAATGGTCTATTATTGTATTTCCCTCGCGGGTTACCGCTCTCCATACAAATCATTTACTAGAGGTAAGCCCTTTGCAAAAGTTTGACCGGAGCTTTTTTCGCGGTATGTAATTTTTTTGCAAATCAAGCTCAGCTCATGAAATTTGCGAAAATTACATCCTCGGCAAAAAAAAAAAAACACATTTTTGCAATATACAAATTCATCCATCATTTGGCCATTCAAATTAATTTGTCGTATATCTTGATCCAATGTCCATTTCTCCCATGCCTTCCTGCTTAATGAGCCGTACTGGGTCATAGAGAACAATAATTTATAAATAATTATAATGTGACACTTACGCTGGCCTACAAAATGGGGTCTTTTCCATATTAATCATGACCGCTCTAATTCTTTCTCTCTTCCTCTATCTCTCTCTCTCTCTCTCTCTCTCTCTCTCTCTCTCTCTCTCTCTCTCTCTCTCTCTCTCTCTTTTCTCTCTCTCTCTCTCTCCTTTCCTCAAATCTCTCTTTCTTTCCATATTTCTTACATACTAAATGGGGTTTTACCGCCTTACATACCATATTTGGATGTATCATAGAGCATAAACCATTCAGAGCATTACATTAAAACTACGCTTAAATCGCCTTGTACAATTACGAAGAAATTAGCTAGATCATCTCTGTGCACGTGGCTAAATTAACTGTTGGATACTATTCGAAATGCCTGCATTTGAAGCGTTAAGAAGATCACTCAAAACCTATTTGAAGACTGAAAACTGTTCTCTCGGTTTCTTTCATGCATTGTCTCCGCCTTGGACCTATCATATATTATACATATATGTAAGCTTAGTAAGCTGTATGAGTACCCCATTTTAACATCTATATCTCTAGACTGTCCGCTGAGTGCAACATAGAAAAGCGTGACAGAACAGAGAGAGCTGGAACAACAGAGTAAGAGTTCATGGCGTCTTTTGAAGTGTTTTCTCATTTATATTGTATCCTTCTTATTATATACATGTTCTGGAAATATGTTGTAATTGGCTACAGCACCTATAATAAAACAGTGAATCTGAATCTGAATCTGTACTGAGCTATGATATGAGCAGAAGATTTGGTTGAATGCCTGAAGTCTATGTTTCACATGGGGTGCTATATAATTACTATCTTGCAGTCTGTCAAAATGAGGTTTATGTCGCTTGACTAGGAACTGAGATATCACAGGCAGAAGGTGACCAGGGATCTCTGATGCTGAATTCTTGGTTAATTACAGAAACTGAAAATGCTGTCATTTCTGTGCACAAAGATGTGAATTTCATGGGTCAGTGACGAATAAGTGTGGATAAATTTTTGTGAGTTAGATTGCATTTAGATTACTTCTATAAATGTTCATTGAATTTTGGCAGTTAAAATGGAATGAACCCAAGCCACTTCAAACGATCATTATCTCGGATCAAAATAATGTGAGGGGTAAACTCTTTTCACCTGATCAAAGTGCATTAAATAAACTTCATGATCTTAACTACTTGATATAGTCACAAAGCGACATAGTCTCGTTTTGACTGACTGCAAGACATGCATGTAATCTAATTTAAAATCGTTCCTTCTCTTCCCCTTCTCCCCCCCCCCCCCCNTCCACCTCCTTCTACACCCCACTGAGTTTCCAGCCACTCACACTTTGTTGTCCGTGCCTGCTTAATTAATGCAGTATTTTCCTTGTGTCTCTTGTTCGACCACCCAGACCCATTAACACTATCAGGACAGTCCCTCAGAGTGAAGCCTGAGAGTAAGGTTGCAGAGAAGGCTTCAAGAGAAATATAGATCACTATAGAGTGAGGTGAAGTAAATGAACTAAACTAAATATTTTGTTATAAGGAAGTTCTTTCTCCTAATCTTTTACTTAAGACCTTCTGTTGTTTCGCTCTATGCAGTATACAATCAGACTGGAGGTTTTTCTACTTTGCAACAGAACAGGGTTGGTAATGTTCCGACTTTCTTTCTTTCTTTCTTGCTTGCTTGCTTTCTTTCTTTCCTATTGTCTGTCTGTCTGCCTGTCTGCCTGTCTGTCTGTCTGTCTGTCTGTCTGTCTGTCTGTCTGTGTCTGCCTGTCTGCCTGCCTGCCTGCTTGTCTGCCTTCCTGCCTGCCTGCCTGCCTGCCTGCCTGCCTGCCTGCCTGCCTGCTTGCCTGCCTGCCTGCCTGCCTGCCTGCCTGCCTGCCTGCCTGCCTGCCTGCCTGCCTGCCTGCCTGCCTGCCTGCCTGCCTGCCTGCCTGCCTGCCTGCCTGCCTGCCTGCCTGCCTGCCTGCCTGCCTGCCTGCCTGCCTGCCTGCCTGCCTGCCTGCCTGCCTGCCTGCCTGCCTGCCTGCCTGCCTGCCTGCCTGCCTGCCTGCCTGCCTGCCTGCCTGCCTGCCTGCCTGCCTGCCTGCCTGCCTGCCTGCCTGCCTGCCTGCCTGCCTGCCTGCCTGCCTGCCTGCCTGCCTGCCTGCCTGCCTGCCTGCCTGCCTGCCTGCCTGCCTGCCTGCCTGCCTGCCTGCCTGTCTGTCTGTCTGTCTGTCTGTCTGTCTGTCTATCTATCTATCTATCTATCTATCTATCTATTTATCTATCTGTCTGTCTGTCTGTCTGTCTATCTATCTGTCTGTCTATCTATCTATCTATCTATCTATCTATCTATCTATCTATCTATCTATCTATCTGTCTTTTTGTCTGCCTTCCTGCCTCCTGTCTGTCTGTCTGTCTCGTCTGTCTGTCTCTTTGTCTGTCTGTCTGTCTGTCTGTCTGTCTGTCGACCTGCCACTTTAACTCGCTGATCTCAAACATTCTGACAATATCTTTCACTGCCTATAGCCAAACATCCATTTAACAGGCAGGTAGACTGAGAAAGGAAATGTTTTCTCGTGGCATTTACAGCACGACCGTGATCAGGAACTGAACCCACCACCTTTCGATCTTGGGTCTAACGCCATAACCATTTTGTCACGCTGATCTACAGCAGCCAATGATAATGGCCAGTCGCTATTACCTGCTTCTAGCCTTGTGTACAGATCTCGATGAAAGGGAACACTGGTGGATTTTGTTTGTAAAACGGGGCCTGCATAGTTTAAGGCCTTACTATGTCTAAATCCGGCGCTATCTCCATCTTACTTACTGAAGCAGTCTTATGCTCCATCTTGCTCAGTTTCATGCGCTCTCCCACTAAGCCCTTTTGTCCCTTTTGTCTCTCAATCTTTTCTATCCACCCCCTAAACCTTTCCCACCTCGACCCAGTTTAATGTTGTCCGCCTCAGATCGTTCGCGCGCGCCACTCATCCCCCATTATATTGTATCTCCCTATAAACCCTCCCTCGTATAATGCTAGTGGTTAGGGCTGGGAAATGGGCCAAATGGAATTTGTGTGTGTTTGTCATAATGCGGCTAGATTACCCCTCATTGTTGGGGTTTAGCTGTGGCCGAAGTGAGCCACTTTGTCTTCGATGATGCAGATAAATGAGTGCTTGCAACCTCTCCGTTTTCCTTCCCAGCTCCTGCCCCGCAGAGAATGACTAGGCGCAGACTAGGCTGGAAAAAGAGACCGTCTATTGTATTCCATTATAAGAGAAAAAAAAAGGAAGATCTGAGAAAAAGCCGGATCGAATGCAGAGGTTTAGTTAGCATAGGAAACCAAATTCCTCATAACATTATTTAAGTTTTTTTAGATCTCTCAAATGAATTCCGATACTGTCGTGACAGTGGGTATCAAAGAGAAAATTCTTACCAAAATTTGGATTTGACATTACTTGTGGACAACAGCCGTATATGTCGTTCACGGAAAACTATGGTGCCTATGTTTCGAAGAGATTCAAATGAGAGTTTTATCTGATCCAAAACTTTGTCTTTGAAAAGACCTAATTTAGACAATAAACCTTTTTGATGTCGTCTACCGCTACGTTGTGCAACAACAAAAACTGCCATCTAGTTAGCGTTAACTCTGATGTTTATATGAGTGCTAGTAATCAGCACCTGTAAATGGCGGCCACACTGTTTGCTTCCCAGGGAGTTGAAAAATTTCTAGAGTGATCAGGCCCGCTGGGAAACAACAATAATGGAAATGGGTTCTGCAGTTTCCGAGACTTCACAGAAAGCCTCTTTAGTTCGTTTCCTGACGTCCCCCTTTATCCATGTTCACTATCGATAAAGGTTAGACCAAGAGAGAAAGTAATTTAGTAGAAGTCTCAGTTTTAAGTGAAAAACTATGAACATTTGTCGTTGCAAACACAGACGGTATAGCACCAAACCAGATGTATCTTGCGCGGAATGTGACATCATATAACGCATTGCCTGCCTACCATGTTACGCCAAGTTACGTTTTATGTTGGTAGGCAAGCAGAAGCTGGAGTTGAGTCTCTTCTAGAACCAGGAACTTTTTCATTTGCCCTGCACTGGCTCGCACATTCTCAAGCGAGCGTGTTGATGCGGAAAAAGATGGCAACAGATGACTTTCCGTTTGTTTTTGTTTTTTGTTTTTTTACTACATGTATATAGGTTTCATAAACACCGAACACAAACATTCATCCGGCACCTAATCGTATATCAGTTGTTATATCATTTTGTGCTTCAAACTTTAGGCTTAAAACAACAAAAAATAATTGAACATGACTGGTTTTTGTAAACACTCTCTTTTGTTCATTCCTAACACCGAGAAGGACTGCTTTGCCTTTGCCAATCCGACAAAAAAGAAGAATATGCACATGGAACCCATGGTTCCAGCAAGAATAAAGCAAAATCACCACAGCTTTCCAAAATATCAAAATTGCCCCCTTGGGACGTTTATCTGTGACAGCAGGGCATATGAAAAGAGGGAGAGGGAAAAGCTGGATATACACCAAGCTGTAGACAGAATCGAAAGAAAGTAGGACCGAATATCGAATGTGGGACCGAATATCGAATATAGGACTGAATGTAAAAATTAGGACCGAATATCGAAAGTAGATTATAGGTCTGCGCCGTTTTGACAGTTCTGGGCGGTGGGGGTATGAGAAAGACTATTTTCTAAGATATCTGGTCTTGTGTCGCAAACACCTAAACTACCTGTCATTACTACCTGTCACGCCCGGCGCGGCACCCCCTCCCGCCCCGTCCCGTAGAAGTATTCACTTCTGCACAAAGTTTGATCTCAAATAAGGACTATTTAGAAAAAAATTAAAAATTAGTGAGAGATCTTATGACGAAACAAAAAAAAAATATATATATATATGAGAAGGGACTGTAGGAAGGGAACGTTGAGATAAAGGGAAGGTGGAAGTCGTGTTTGTCATAATGAAAATGGCACTGGATGTAATGTTATTATATTAATATAATATTATTGTATGGTGACATTTTGCTAATTGGGGTTGTTCAGTGGGATATCACTAATGATGAGACAGTCAATTTTTATATAATGTTATGGCATTGATTCCCTAATGTTGTTAGACTGGACAAATGATTTACGTAATCTTGTAGTAAGCACAGAATATAGACTGATTCTATAGGTCCCTTGGCTCTTTGGCATATATATCAATATTAGAAGTGATAATGCGGTTAATAAGTTACCTATCCAGGTTAATGCCCGCTCACGGGACTTTACACTATTATTATCCCAGTAGGCCTGATCACTCTAGGTTTTTCTCAGCTCCCTGGGGAACATACGATGCCGCTGCCATTTACACGTGCTGATCATTAGACTCACAGTAAACATTAGAAATGTGAACTTAATGGCAGTTTTGTTGTTGGTCTAATTGTTGTTGTTGTTGTTGTTAGTATTGTTGTTGTTGTTGTTGTTGTTGTTGTTGTTGTTGTTGTTGTTGTTGTTGTTGTTTTAAAATTATGTACTTCAAGAGTTCCGATAGATCTAAAAGCATGGGGCTGATTGTCGAAATATAAAAGAGAGAGAGAGAAAGAGAGGTCAGATAGATAAAGGTATTAGAGAGTAGTGGTTGTTAAAATTTGGGCCTGAATTAAAAGCCATAAATAGTATATCAACCTAAATTAATACAAACTACTTTGACAATGTGAAATACGTCCGGTATTCCCCTGTAAATACAACAAGTCCATCATAATCTCATGACACAATATTACCATATAAAACAAGACCTGAGAAAATAGAACGCTCTTGATCAGTCAACGCCAACAAAGCGCACATCCGGTTTAAGCAAAATGCAAACGTCAACAATAGTGTGTTGTCAAACCTCGCTTTCAAATAAAGATGCACCAGCCAATAAAAGGCAATGTAACAGACAAGACTATGTCCGCCATCAGAGAAGGAGTAAGAAATATAGGAAGAAACAGCGATACAAGAGAGAGAAAAAGGGAGAGAGCGAGAGGAGAAGAGAAGAGAGAAAAAAGAATTAAAGAGGCGGGCCGATTCCGCTTTCATGAAATGACTTTTGGTTTGGACTTCAGTTTTCACCATTATTAAAGTCCACAGTGTTGTATGCCACACTAACTCAAATGAGAACTTGGGCATTAAAGATGGAATTTCTTACCATCCTGGGCGTTATATTAGTGCAGCCGTTCTGAATGCATGTTCAGTATGCAGAGTTAATGTAATTCTTACGATGGTAAGAGATCCCTTCGTTAACGCGCAAGTTCTCGTTGTTTTTTTCTTAATTTTGTCTTTTGACTGTATGTCCTGCCATCTGCAACGTCTGTTTTTATACTTCGTGCATATCTATGTACTGTTCTTCAGCTTGTGCTAATAGAATTAATATCTATCTGAATCTGTTTGCTGCTGGGGGAATGACATTTACGCTCCTGCCTAGCTACGACACTCAGGGGGAAGGAGGAGGGGGGAAGAGGAAGATTATGGTGCTGAGTAAGGGGCTGTTGCTCTAATTTAGGGTCTAACATGTTCAAGTGAGTGGGGTGTCTGTCTGGGTGTGCGAGTTGAGGAGATTGAGGGGAGCTCTACAAACATGATTACAACAGGATGGGCACAGAGGGGAGAGAAATTGATGTGATCAGTGGCGTGTTCTAATCAGAGGGAGGTTGGGAACCTTGATTGGTTGGGGATGAGGTGGGGGGAGGGAGAGGAAGGGTTGGGCACAAAGGGAAGTGAAGTTGATGTGATTTGGGGCGTGTTCTAATCAGAGTGGGGGGG
>JAWQUT010000041.1:1940442-1957682 GCA_033807755.1 Ellobium chinense
TACGGTGTGGGGAGGGAGGGTTGGCCACAGAGGGGAGTGAAATTGATGTGGCATGTTCTAATCAGAGGGGGCAGGGGGTTGGGAACTGGGAACCTTGATTGGGTGGGTATAACGTGAGAGAGAGGGGTTGGGGGTGATGTTGGGATCGTTGATTGGAAGAGAGAAAAGAAGTTGGGAAGGTGCCGCAGTATATCTGTTACAGGCATCACCCTTACTTCAGATTTATCTGCAAGGACATGTCCCTTCCCCCACAACCCTTCCCGCTCCCCTCCTGCTTCCGGTCTTTACGAATTTTAGAGGAGTAGAGAGGGGGTGATTGAGTTGATATGGAAGGAAGTGAATCAGAGAGGGGTAGGAGACGGTGCAGTGTGATAATTCCGGGTGTGTGTTGGGGATAGGGGGAAAAGAGAGGACAACATTAAAAAAAAATAAATAAAGAGAGCTGGAGAACGACCGTAATATGTGTTGAAAACTTCCGGCATTGTGAAGAGTCCTCAGTCCTTGCCGATTAATCAGAGTTAAAGAACACAGCAGATCTCAGATGGCAGAAATAGAGACAAGAAACATAGACTGTATCCCGGATTAAATTTTAAGCTAATCAACAACAGCAACGGCAACAACAATGACAACAACAACAACAACAACAGTGACAACAACAACAATATAGCGGGATTTAGAAAAACAAGCCGGAGTGCTAAGAGCCTTATAGTCCGCAGAGACTGAACAAAATTTCATACATTTATTTGTTCTCTTTAAAAAAATTAATTCTTTAGATCTATTTACTGCACCTTGTAATTAATTCAACTCTTTCAATCAACCTGGGCGATCATTTACATGTTTTCAATATTTTGCGCCAATCCACTACGCAATTCTAAGAGACCATTGACCGTATGCATAATCCTTACGTTAGTTAACGCACTGCGGTAACCATGGGATACTCTCAAAACATTAGTTGTGTTCTCTGTGGTTAACGTGTTACGTTAACTAACATATGGTGTATGCAAACGGCCTGATGTATTGTAACTTTTGAACGAGTAGCCTTTACATAGTTTAGATGTCAGCGAGCCTAAATCCCGCACCGCAGACTGTTTCTGATAGTAAAGAGATTGCGCGGCAAACTCGTTCTTAAAGAGTGAGACAGACAAACAGATAGACATACAGGCAGGCAAGCAGACAGACAGACAGACAGACAGACAGACAGACAGACAGACAGACAGACAGACGGGCAGGCAGGCAGGCAGACAGGCAGGCATCCAGGCAGACAGTTGAATTATTTCGTTATTTGAATCATTAGGTTGAGTTCGCTGTCACTAGAATGTTCAAAGAGCTTGCACTGTCAATTTAGTTCACAGAGCCTGGCCCTGCGAATTCTCAAGAAGCATGGCCATCTTGAAGAGGGGTGGCTGTGGATAATTATAGAGAATCTCAGACATTCTTGTGCTGAATACTTCATGACCAGAGGGAGAAAGGGAACAGTTCGAAAAATGTATCAGTCATTTCCTCTACCACCCTTACTTTGCACCCTTCCCCCTCCCCCCACCTCGTTATATCAAACCACCTATAGGGACATCAGTCCCTGCTGCTTTCGTCTGTCTGTCTGTCTGTCTGTCTGTCTGTCTGTCTGCCTGTCGAGATACACTGGGTAGTTTTTTTTTTCCCTTAAAGGTTCACACTTCAGAGTGACTCACTATCTGCACGGTGACGTTCGTATAAAAACACACAACCACTTCCAAACATAAAACACACATATCGAATGTAGCGGCATTCTAAGATAGGCGCTCGCGCCGCTAGCTTTGATTAAGAGAAAGCCAAAAATGACCGAAAAAATGGCCTGGGCAAGCCGGAGAATCGCGCGGGTGAAATATAATTTAATTGATTTGGCTCAAGGGCCAAAGAAGGCTCGGCTCGGCTCGCGAAGAAAACTGGCTAACGCCAAGCCTCAGGCTGGACACGGCAACACCATACTCTGGTCGGACGAGTGGATAACGGGTTTCTGTTTTTGTTTGTTTGCGCATGTGAGTGTGAGTGAGTGCGTATTTGTGTTGTGATAATTGAGAAAGGAAAAGAGAGATAAAGGAAAAGGGTTCGGGAGGAGGAGGGGGAGAGGGTGAGAGTTATAGGAGATGGGTGAGAAAAACAGAATGTTTACTAAAAGAAACAAGGATAAGAAATAATTTTGTGTGGTCTGTGGTCGATGGTAGAAAACATGGACGGGGAAGACAGAAATAGGTTAGGTACGTACGTCGAGAAGGAGACCGGAAGTAAGGCTGCACAAGAAAAAAAATAAAAACTGAATTTAGGCCTGGGCTAGATAGGAATGTAGACCTGGGTTTGAATCAAACAATGTGAATGACTACATACACTAGCTCTGGATTCGAAGTCGAAAATCGCATGTCTCTGAGATCAGATCTGACACACAAAAAGAGGAAAACCCATTTTATATTGTAAGTGCTTGTTTTCCAATCGTTTCATCAAATGGGCTCAAGCAAAGGGGAACAAAGCTATCGACGCTTTTGATCAATAATCTAGCTCAGATTTACGCACGGTTTGCAGATTATCAGACTTATACGGGTTATTCTTGATTCTCGGTTTGATCATGTAGCAAATTCAAAGATTTCTATTGGTCTGTCCGGTACAAGATTTGAATGGATGGAGAGGGAAAGGAACACATGCTGTAGAAGCAAAACAATTGTAACTAGGAAACCTTGGAATTGCGAGGTTGGCAGTTTACCGACGTAGCTTACTGTCTCTGGAAAAGAAATAAAATGGAAGGTTTGACAGGATTCCAAAGGTGTTGCTATTGATATTGCTGTTGTTATCCTTGTTGTTGTTGTTGTTGTTGTTGTTGTTGTTGCTCTAAGTCCTTAAATTCCCCTATACATTTGTTGTCGCTGTCGTTGCTGTTGCTGCTGCTGCTGCTGTTGTTGTTGTTGTTGTGTTATTGTTGTTGTTGTTGTTGTTGTTGTTGTTGCTGCTGCTGCTGCTGTCGTTGTTGTTGTTGTTGTTGTTGTTGTTGTTGTTGTTGTTGTTGTTGTTGTTGTTGTTGTTGTTGTAAAATAAGTTTCGCCGATATCAGCTCAATCCTACGGGCTAGGACCCAATTTTTTAATGTTAATCATCCTGGAGTGCTGCTTGGGAATCGAATCTGAATTCGAATGACATAAACCCTATCAACTCAGGCCTTTTGAGTACGGGCATGCAAATGCTCCGACCCGGGCTAGGTCGCTAGTAAATAGAAACGATAAGAGAAAGGGAAGGGAAATAATTATAAGACTCTGATCTAGATTAAAGGGACGTAGATACTGGGGTTTGTATTTAGTACATGGGTCAAGAGCGGGGAAGGGATGATAAGCAGATAGAGAGAAAGTGTGAGAGACAAAAAAGACAATGGTTGGGATGACAGGAGGGGTCTGTTTTGTATGCCTCTCTGTACAAGGATTAAAAGAATAAAGGAGAGTGGCTCAGTAACATTACATTCATCCATGATATTCTTCATTTCATCTAGTCAAAACATTTTTGGACTGTTTAGAAGTCTCCTAGGAGAGCAACCACTCTAAAAGATTTTAAATACCATCAGCTTCGCTTAATTGTAACTCTTGGGAAGCAGCGAAAAAAAGTTGCGACTAAAGGAGTTGCGAGTAACCGGATTTGCGATTTTTCAGTCACCGCCAAAAGCAAACAACCTCCAGAGACAGAGTGAATGGCTTTGAATAAAAAGAGTCCCTGAAACATTTCATGGTAAACATTTTTAAGGTAAACATGTTTTTTAGGGTTGTTTTGAAAACGCCGGAAAGGCCAGTTCGCTTTCAAGGACTATAATTGCCATTAAATAACCTTTCAACTTAAGGAGATGTTGTGAGAATGGGACAATAGCACGTTTGTCTGTTTCTCTGCCTGTCTGTCTGTTTGCCTGTCTGTCTGTCTGTCTGTCCGTTTGTTTGTTTGTTTGTTTGTTTGTTTGTTTGTTTGTTTGTTTGTTTGTTTGTTACATAGGTACAATGGTCGAGTGAGGAGTGGGAGAGGCGGGACAGACATTAGATCTTCTTCTGACCAGTTCTGGTCCACATTGACAGCAGTGGGAGGGAGAGGTGTGATGGTTGATTTTGGCGAGAGAAGGGACGAAGCTGAAATAGTGGTCATCTCAGGGGCGGGGGGNAGCGAGATGAACGAAACGGAAAAGAGAGATGATATGAATGGTGGATTACCGGTAACACAGGGACGAAGGGGGAAGAAATCTACAGCTATGATCTACGTGAATGCAAGTAATGAATAGTTTATTTGTACGTGGATTAACGGGCAGAAGGAGAGAAAAGGAGAAAATAGAAAATAGAAAGGAAGAAGGAATGAAACGAGAGTAGGAAAATGAAAGGTAGAAGAGACAGGAGTCGTGGATTTTGGATGTGTGTAAATTAGACTGCAATGATCTGCGCCCATCACAAAAGTAAGAAAGTGATATGAGATGAAGAAGGCTAGGGAATAAGCCGCTTGCTTGCGTTCTTGCTTGGGTGCTTGCTTGCTTGCTTGCTTGCCTGCTTGGCTGATTGATTGGTTGATTGATTGTTTCTTTGCTTGCTTGTATGTGGCAAGTGGACTGAGTTTAGGAGTTTGAATATCTGGTTTGTTCGTGGAGATAAGGGCAGAAATGACATAGTGTTTAAATAATTATAGACAGACCGATAGACAGACAGAGGGGTGGGCGAGAGGGCGGATGGACGGACGAACAGATAGACAGACAGAAAGACTGACTGACATGGGAACCCCACAAACAAGTGAATTTTGTGTTGTGTTCGAAGTGAGCAAGAAACCACACACACACAAAAAATGTGGATGTCTTGAGCTGCAAAAAAGGAGAACGAGAACGAGAGAATGTATGAGGGTTAAGAATTCAACAAGAACTGTTAAATTTGATGTAAAGCAAATGAGCACAGATCCTAAATTACTTGTGATCCTAAGTTTCTTTAAGCGTTAAAACCAGAGCATATGCTCTTACATACATGAAATTGGTTTGATAATGTGGATTCCCTCTGGCCAGGCAAAACACTTAGCTCACTTGTGCCCTAGCTAATACAAGGATAGTGAGAGGCGGACATGAGCGCGGAAGGAGAGAGGAGGGAAAGAAGAAGGAAAAATCGAAAACGGGAATTAGGTCTGAACATGGACCTCTCGACAGCTCGAGAATGTAGACGAGTGTCTTGGAGATTGGAGAGAACGAGGGAAGATGTGGCTAGAGGAGGAGGAGAAGTGGGTGGGCCTGGAAGAAAGAGGGAAAGGATGAGGGAGAAGGGAAACCAGTGAGAATCTAGACTGAGGCAGGGAGAGAAGAACAAAGAACGTTAAAACACACTTTCTTTACTCATTAGTGATCTGTCTGTTTGTCTGTCTGTCTCCACACGCCTGCCCTGTCTGTCTGTCTCCGCACACCAGCTCTGCTTGTCTGTCTGTCTGTCTGTCTGTCTGTCTCCGCACGCCTGCCTTGTCTGTCTGTCTGTCTGTCTGTCTGTCTGTCTGTCTTTCTCCGCACGCCTGCCTTGTTTGTCTGTCTGTCTGTCTAGCTGTCTTCGAACGTCCGTTCTGTTTGTCTGTTTTCGCATCGCCGCTCTGTCTGTCTGTCTGTTTGTCCGTCCGTCCGTCCATCTGTCTGTCTGTCTGTCTGTCTGTCTGTCTGTTCCCGCGCACAAGCGCTAAGACAATAGACATGAAACCAGGCAAAGTGGAAGAGGAAAAACCCGCTTAGCTGATTTACAAGTTGTACGAGGTATAGCGACTGATAGCGAGTCTGAAACTATTTTTTCCATTTGTTGCTAGTTCCTCCATTTCCTATACACTGTAACTCACGGTGGGCAGGTCTGTTTTCATACAGTATCCTCAGTGTCCTCAGTAACATGTTTTGCGTATGAATAATCTACATTTTTTCAAATAACTCGTAGAACACCGTGTCCATTTTTCATGCAGCCCACAGCCCACATGCAACCCTAAATTCATGTTTTGCTCAGGAATAGTGTCTGCTTTTTGTACAAGATCTAGCACATAGCATCTCTAATTTCATTTTCTCATGAGTAGCTGCTTTTCACTCGGACCCTAGCACACAGTGTCCTTAAATTTAAGTTCATGGTTTTATGAATAGCCTCTGCTTTTTACTCGGACTGTAACTCGCAGTGTTCCTAATTTCATGATTTTCTTAGTAACCCCTGCTTTTCAATCGGATCCTAACATATAGTGTTCCTAATTTCATGGTTTTATGAGCGCCCCTGTTATTCATCCGGACCCTAGCATATAGTGCTCCTAATCTCATGTTTTGTGTATGAGTAGTGTCTACTTTTCACACAGAATCAAACATTTAGTTCCCTCATGTTTTCGATATGAACAATATCATTTGTTTTGCTTTTCGTTTATATTGGATCAGGCCCACAGTGTCTAATCACATGTTTTGTATATATGAATAACTGTTTATTTGTTCATGCGACTGCTGCCTCTGCTCCTAGTGGCTTCTAGAGCTGCTGGATTCTATTTTTTTTTTTATTATCATTATTCACTGCCGTCATTGTGATGTAGCTGGTGGCTTTTTCTGCGTGTTTGTTGTTTCTCTTTTTTTCTGTCGGTGTAATTTATTATTCATGACTGCTTTGTTCTTTCTTGGCTTTCAAAGCCAGATGATGAAGTTCCCTGTGTCCCGCCATTCTTTATTTACAGCCATAACTATCTGGTTTCAGTTGCAAATGAAAACTTTGTTTAACCTCTTCGGTGTTTTGGGGTTTTTTTTTATTTTGGATGTGGGCGAAAAATTAGTTCCCTAAACAAGGCGTGGGTAGGGAGAGGAGGTTTGGGTGTATTTATCCTTCATTACTTATTCCAACTCTTATTTTGGATCCAGTCATATGTATTTGGTTCATTGCTCAAGAGTTGATATGGTTTGAATACAGGAGTTGAAGAGGGGACGGGGGAAAGGAGTGGGAGGGTATATCTCATAAAGAGAGGTTGAAAAGGGAACGAGGGATTGGAGTGGGAGGGTGTATCTAATGAAGAGAGGTTGAATAGGGGATAGGAATAAGAGGGTTATCTCACAAAAAGAGATTGAAAAGGGGACGAGGGATAAGAGTGGGAGGGTATATCTCATGAAGAGAGCTTGAAGAGTAGATGAGGAAAAGGAGGGTGTATCCCATCAAGAGAGGTTGAAGAGGAATGAGACATAGGAATGGGAATATCTCATAACGAGAGGTTGAATATGAGAGGGATATGAGAGGGAAGGTGAGTGTTGTGAACAGGAGGAGGAGGAGGAGGGGGATGAGTGGGGCATTAAGTCTTGTAACATTCTCTATATATACTCAATGACTGGGGAGTGGGACACTTTCTCCTTCTAGCATTCATGATCTACGCCTCTGATCTTGTTTTCCCATATGCGCTTCTGGGTTTCCTCTCCCCGTCCTTATCTGATAACTTTATGTCGCATTTTCGTGTTTGGATCTTATCAATAATGCCACATTATTTATTGATCCAAATGTCATCTGTTTTACGACCCCTCGTTACCGATCCGAAAATAGTTTTTCACTGGGTCATATACAGTGGGGCTGGGCGGATTCGAATAAAAATGAACAATAAAATGCATGTTACATATTCGAACATCTCTTATCACATCATCTGTTGGCCACCGAATACGAAAAACGTGGTGCTGAAAAACATAATATCCTTAAGACTCTTACATTGGTTTTGCACATAAGGATCATATCTATAACAATGATGATAGTAGATCATTTTATAACTGTTATATATCTAGGCACCCCTTGCTCACGAGAGTTCATACACATGTAATTATTACTCATCAGACTATATCACTCAATTACATTACGTATTATTATATAGCTGGTGCCGCGGTTCTTTCAAAAGTAGCTGGTCACTAGCATTCGAAAGTATCTTTCACTAGCAAAAGCCAGGTACCCGTTTTGCAGACCGAGGAAAATTTTGATGAAATACTTGCCCAAGACATTTGAGAGATTGCGCATTAAAGATGGGATCTCTTACCATCGTCAGAATTACATTAATGCATCGGTATTGAAAGTGCTTTTAGTGGCGTTCAACATGCAACGTTAATTTAATTTTTACGATGGTCATAATCAGCTATTAGTTTACAAAAGGGAGAGGACAAATGTGGCTGAGGGAAGAAACGCACAAAAAAAATCACATGTTTAACGTGAATTTGTTAAAAAAGGAATCAATACACCATGTTTGAAAAGAAAATAAAGGCAGGGGAGAAAGTCCATAAGATTTCATGCCGACCTAATGCTTTGCGGTTTTTCAGATATCTTCATAATGTTTTTCTTTTAAATAGGAGCAACAATTCAAAACCAAGTTTCTATATTGATCAGCCTTCTTCTTCCCTCTCACCCCTACACCTCCCCTCTCCCCTCTACTTTCTCCCCTGCCCCCCCCTCCTCCCTTACAAACTACATTTTACGCTTCGTTCACCTTCTTCAACACTAAATGTCAGTAAGTACGACCTCCAACGATAAAGTGTCGTGTGCAATGCCGGAGAGGTCAAAGTTATGGAACATGTAGTTTTCTGCACTGAGAGCCGTAATAATTCTGCACTGAGACCAGCAATTACTGATATTTATGTGAGTTTGGACATGCCATGATAACCTTATAGATTCTTGAAGTCTAATTCGATTTGCCTCGTTGAGCCACTAGATTATTTCCTCACTTGTCACGTATAAGAGGTTCCACATTTACGTACTAAATTTACTTTAATATGTAGTTATAAAAGGCTTTTTTAAACAAAAATGCTGTGTAAAATTCAGATTTTTCATTTCGTTTCCAAGCTACGAAGCCGTACATCGAAAGGGGTAAACAAGCTAACAGACTTCTCTAACAATCGCGAAGTGCATTGCGTAGAGGGCTTTAGCTACACCACGTGAATAGCCCAAACTATAAATTTAGGTTACGAACCCTGAAAAGAAAGCACAATAATTTGTGATCAGGTTCGCAGACCTAAGGTCTTTTCTGTATAATCTGATTTTGTACTGTTCTCTCTTGGGTTATGATAATAGCCAATCTATAACCAGTTAGTATGGAATCGTTAGGGAAGCAAGTACTTCATTTTAGGGAGAACATTCATCTTCAAAGCGATGTGTCTTTTTCTTTAATGTATTCGTAAATTAAACCTTTACAGAAAATATTCTGAGACCGAATTAAGCAGCACAGTTCTAAAAAACTGTCTAATAAAAACGTAATATCTTAAATCTATAGGAAGACTTCTTTTTTCGTCTATGTGTTTAGGGTGTGGGGTGGGGGAAGAGATGTGGGCGTGTGGGCGCATGAAATCCTTAAGATGCATTCTTGCTGTTTTTCTGTATTTTTTAGAAGAAAGTAAATCTATCATTTTATAATTACCATAATTATGAGCTTTTATGAAACATAATTTGTTCATCTTCACAGGGTATTTTTGGTAGCATTTGCATTATGTAAAATCAATTTCCCAACCCAGAGTTCGATCCCACAAACTATTATGACATAATGAAGTCTCAGATTCTAACATGCTTTCTATCCCATTTCCTCCTGTTTCCCAGTCCCATCACATCTTTTATTTTTATGTATATAGCACTTCAGGACATTGTAGTGACCACACTGGCACAAAACTGATAAGTTTCAGACAGTTAAGGGGCAAAGGGGAGGAGCTATCTTAATAATAATAATAATGATAATAATAATAATAATAATGATGCGGTTTATTGTATCCAGACTAATGCCCGCTCACGCTACTTCACACTGGTATTACCTCAACTGGCCTGTTCACGCTGGGACTTTCTCCACTGCCCGAGGAACATACAGTTCCGCAGCCATTTACAGGTGCTGATCACTAGCATTCTGACAATATCTTCCATTGCCTTTAGTCAGGTACCCATTTTACAGACGGGTGGACTAAGGAAAATGGAAATAAAATGCAACCGTTCGGCAACACTGATCTTAATGCTAGTAAAGCGGTGTGCACGTAAATGAGCAAAACTCAGTAGGATGGGCCGGCGTTGAAAAGGATTAGAGAGGATGAGAAATCAAATAATGGCCAGTCGAATCTCTCCCGCCCCTCTCCCCTTACCTGACCCCCCCCCCTTTCTCCCATGGGCAAACACATACACCTTATGCGCGACCTCGCTGCTCGCTTGGGTTCGTGTGTGCGTGCACAACGACTCCTGCTATAGAAACATGCATTATAAATGAGACTCGGTATAAACGTGCACCCGCAAACCTCCTTGATTTCCACGACGGATATTCATCAGTGCGACCCGACGTTACACTGGGATAGTTTAAACTAGATAATGACTTTTATGTTGCTGCTTTCCCTAAAGGCAACTGCAATAAATAAATAATAACCACAGACTGCTCAAAGAGTAAAACAAATTTACCCGATCACGGATTCAATTTGAGCAGAGATAACCTTCATGTCCCTGAGGAAAAATGACGGTGAATGAGCCCAGCCAAGTCAATAGACAGGACAATGTTTCCTCCGTCCCTCCGGTGGTTGAAGTTCTTTCAGCCTCAAAATGTGCCCAAATTAGGCGAGAAAGGCATTTAAATCAGATGTGAAATTGAGTAGAGGCGATGCAATCTTCCCATATTGTTTGCGTCGTCCCAGAGAAACGGTGGCGTTGTCTGAGGGAGATACGAAGCTGTCTCGCCTACGCTTACAGCACAAGATAATAATATGAAACAGAATTACCGGAGGCCACTTCCGCCAGCTCCGGTAACATTCGGACCGACATTTTGTTACGACGTATGCAGCACTCGAGAGAGGATATTTTATGAGAAGAATCTAAGTTATCGTTGATGCATTCGTAGTCGGGCAATACAACAATATCACTTGAAACCAATTTGCTGAATCTACTGCGAGCTCGTTCCCGTTATATAATATATGGAACAAAAATGGCACCGGAACTTAATTTGGGAACAAATTATGTGTGTTGCCTGTGTCCGTGCGGACGTGTATGAATGTCTGTGTGTGTGTGTTTGTTTGTTTGTTTNGTGGGTGAGTGTACACATGCGACTTCCATATCTGTACGGGGTTACGTTTATGATTGTACTTCACTGTTTGATATATATTCTCTGCTGTGAATTTTTCTTCCTAGCTGTATTAATGTATTATTGTTCCCAACCTTTTTTTCACAGTCGCTTGGTTCCTATTCTTTATTGCCACCCACATTACATTATGGTAAATTAATCAATGAAGAACATTTATTTTCAACTTTAGATCTCTAACTGACTGTCATGACAGAGATAGGCATGCAGATATGGCATATTTTATTGCTACGATCAAATAGCACGTTACCAACTAGACGTGAAATTCACATTTCTAGTTTGTACCATACACTATGCCATATATGCTTCTAATTATTATGGTCTTAATTTATCTTAAACGGCTTCACAGAACTACTGACAAGTGAAGGGTGAGGTTTATGAGTAGTGTCTAGAGTACTAGTTATAGAAACATTCGGGGGTGGTGGGGAGAGGTGGGGGTGGGGGAGCTGGGGCATTTCACGAGTTCCGGTGAACTCCTTCTATTGTGAAAGATATAACATTTAAGGGTGAGAGGGGAGGTTTACTCAGCTTTTGCAACATGATCGCAGTTCTATAAACAAATATCAGAGCTACTTTAACTGAGCTGCTGAGACAATATATACACTGAACATTTACAAGCCATTCCACGAGTCTCCCTTCACTACTGACAAGAAATTAAAGTTGTGTCTTGACAAGTCCTTTTGTGTAAGATTTTTTTTTATATATATACAGCTAAGTAAATGACGGGAATGAAACTGAATGTAAATGATTGGGAGAATCGGATAGCCGAACATTTCCATTCCAGTGTTATATAATTCTAAAGTGTTACTACTCTGAAAGACGACAGCCTATTATTTGAAGTCCCCACAAACCTTCTCACGCTGACACCGAGGAAGGACATACACGGCGTGTACAAGATTTTATTCAGGCAAATGGTTAGATCAACTTTGTAAGATATTGTGCTGGAACTTTTAAAATGTTCACTTCAAACATAAACATTACCAGTCTCTGAGACATGGTCTAATTCACACAATCCTCAGTTCAAAAATCATTCTTGCCCTTCATCAGCTCCGTTGTCAATCAACATCAGTGCCATCTTTAAAAGCCATCTTCACAGGCACGGAATCCAAGGATTAGTAATAACAACAATAGAGCGGCTTGATCGTTCTTTCATTCACGGTGTCGACATGTTGATGTCATCCTTTGCAGCGCAGAGAACAGAAGGTTTCGTCCCTGTGTCGTGCTTCCAAACGATTAACTTCTGGCTTTGATCATCTGGTGACTGATGGGACATGGTCCATGGCATGATACGTAATGGGAGTTGGGAATGTTTCACCATTGGTCCATGGCGGCCATTTTGCTTCATGGGAGATGAATCTAGAACCAGCGATTGTAGAAACTGGAAACGTGGAAATTCTGATTGCAAGAAATAGTTGACACTGTAATCAAATTCGCACCAAAAGCCAAGACTATCTTTTATTTATTTTAATTATAAACAAAAAAAAAGTTTAGCAAAAGTGACAGTTGCAATTAATGTTTTGTGTCTTGTTGAGGATGCCAGTATTAGATAAAGAGGATGGGGAAATAGAGGTCCCATAGCAGATCTGAAATCCAAAGACATGCAGTGCAGCTGTGGCCTAGTCTTGTGATTGTTGACACTGTCGTTTCATTGTAAACGTGAGAGGTGGTGGAGGGGGAGAGATTGGAGAGGCGGGGAGAAGGAGTGGGTGATCAAAGTTCTTCCTCCTGTTTTTAACCTCTAAATTCTGCTGATGCTGCTCAAAATCGCTTTCTTTTTCATTATTTGAGTCTGCCTCTCTCTCTCTCTCTCTCTCTCTCTCTCTCTCTCTCTCTCTCTCTCTCTCTCCTCTTCTCTCTCTCATTCTCTTCCTCTCTCTTGTTCTCACTCTCGCTCTCTCTCTTCGCCGGCCGCAACCGATGCTACTGCCAGCGATGATGATGATGATGATGGTGATAACGATCATGATGGCAACATGTCTCGATAAGCCTCTCCTTTTCTTCTCTTTCCTCCAACCTTAACAAAACCTACCGCAAACAGATGTCATGGTTATCTGAAGCCACCTGAGATACGTTTTTCAATTTTAAAGCGGTCACCATATCCTCAGCTTTTTTATCGCTCTTTCTCTTCCTTTTATGTAGCTGGTTTTGAGCTTCATCTGAGTTCCGAGGAAGGTGTTGACTGGCACGCTTTAGAAGTTATGACAAATGCAGTGATTTTACTACAAATGCAATAAATAATACGTTCAGTTTGAGTTAATGTAAAGTGTTATATAATGTAGAGTTTTATATTGTAGGTTTCACATGACGACGATAATGATTATGATGTAACATTACATAAAAGAGAATAATGTCGAAATAATAATACAGTTCAATCCAATCCAATCCATTCCAATCCAATCAAATGCAATTCAATTCAATTCAATTCAGTTCAATTCAGTTCAATTTAATTTAATTCAGTTCACGGTCTTTATGAGGCTCTAGGCCATTAACATAAATTCAAAACTTAACATTCAGGAAATCAACGAAAGTGAGGACAGAGGAAGAAAATGAAGAAAGAAAGAAAGAAAGAAAGAAAGAAAGAAAGAAAGAAAGAAAGAAAGAAAGAAAACAGCCTCTACTTATTATAATTCACGAGAGAATGCATCAATCAGAATTACTGTTGCATGCAAGCACATGTGACATGGCAACTTGTTTACCTTAAACCAAAATTGTATTCACTTTGTTTACATCACACGGGAGGGATATGGCTAGCTGTATATTCTAGTATCTATATTTCGTCTTGGACATGTGTAGATTTTTTTGTAAAACGAGATTTTCATTGTGTTGCAAATTAATGTGAATCACTTGCACCTTGAAAAATAAAAACACGTAAAGCTAGTTACTGATAAACAAAATTACAATGAAAGACGCAAACAGCAGACACACGATACCGACGCTGCGACTCTTAAACTTAAGTACAATGTTTGCTGCTGATGATTTTGTACTCCAGTGTCAATAAAATGGTAGATTGTTGTAAAGTTCTCCCTCCCCCCCCCCCCCCCCCCCCCNCCCCCCCCTCCCCTTTTCACTTACATGGGTCATTCAAAGCAAAGATTGACTCACACCTCAATACGCATGACACTTAGTTTTTCTCTTCATTATGGATCAGGCGTGACAAAGCTTGAGGTCGAGAGGAGAGTACGTCTGAGACCATTTCTCTCTGGCAGAACCCTAACCATGAACATGATATATAGTTTATCTTGACCAGTTGCCCATAATGACATATGTGTTTTATCTTCACGAGTTGCCCATAATGACATGTATTTTTTATCTTTCCCAGTTGCCCATAATGACATGTATTTTTTATCTTTCCCAGTTGCCCATAATGACATGGATTTTTTTTATCTTTCCCAGTTGCCCATAATGAGATGCTGCAAGGACCTTCTAGACGTCGTCAGTCGCAGGAAGTCATGGGACGTGCGCAGTCTGCACCAAACCGACCTGACGCGCAGCTTGAACGTCATGGAGCTCATTGGCATAGGTATGTAGGTTAAACTGTGATGTGTACTTAATGTAATATGAAATAATTATTTTATTTATATAACGCCCGCATATCACTACAAAAGTGCTCTAAGGCGTTGGATAACTACTTTGTAAAGTTAACACAGAATGCATAAAATTATTGCTAAAAATACAAGAGAATCAATATACTTCACCGGCTTATGCATGCACCTATACACACGCACATAAACACACCAACTCGCATACGCAGTGACATAATTGCCATTCATACTGTCGCTATGCATAGAATTCTTCATATAAGATAGATACCGAGTACATCATTATTGTTGATACGTCTATTCTCACCTCGGCACTACTGACAATGGCAAATGCAACAGACTGTTCTTAATTACTGAACTCCAATGAACATCACTTCCGGGTTAAGTAACATAGTTGTGTGACTGCGTCATTCTATCTCGTTTCACAAAGTCAAAGACGCAGCAGCCAATAAAAGCCAATGTCCATGTCAGCCAATCATATTCCTCTGACAATGGGAAAAAACATGGAAAACGGAAATAATGATAGCCAAGCATATTCTTCTGACAATGAAAAAATATGGAAAACGCAAATAATGATTGCTGAATATGCTGGAGACCATGGAGGCATAATAACTGAGCGTAATCTCTAATTTATGTTGTTGAGAATTGTGCAAATCATGTCATCCATCTTGACGATTATCCTCCTCCCACGCATACTTGCTGTTGTCAAGTTTTTTTGTTTTTTTTTCAAGGAATTATTTGTAACTGATTACGTTAAAGGCCATGAGATGTACCTTGGTCCAGTACGGAAGCACTTAAAGTGGGCTGATAACATGAATTCAATGCAAGTAACGAAATATGAGGCAGATGTACTCACACGTCTTTCCCGGTCTGGAAATAGCGCTGTAAAGCTGTAAACAGCACTTTTACTCTTGTCGGTAAGCCCGAACAAATATTCTGACTCACTCACTTTGATTTGTATATTTACATTTCTTGTTTGTTTATCGCATGTAAGGGTTTTGTTTATCTGCGGAGTTACGAGGCTTACAACTGGAAACCGCTGTAGCCATGTAAAATTGGCCATTCTGGCATCTGTCAATGTTGTCTTCCATGTGTTAATTGCTGTCTTATTTTGCCAATAAATGGATGGATTAATCGAAAAGAGAAAATAAGATATAAGTGAATAACATTTCATTCAAAAATGACAGTTTGACTAGCGGAAGGCTTTGTCTTCAATTTGGTAGCCGAAATTCTTGCACAGCCGACACAGCCAGGAAGGGTGGGTAGACTTCCAAGTACAAGAATGTTTCGAAACTTTTGGCAGCAGAGTTGTTTGACTTGGGTCAGTGATGATCATTTGTAATTTATCTTTCAACAAGATTTTATTCCACATCAACTCCCATGAATGTGTTCAAACCCAGTACTGCGCACATTTTATGGCGCATAATTGAGATTGACTTCAACACCCTCCGTTTTAAAGTGTTCACAAATATCTTGAAATGCCTTAAACGCATCTGTTATGTGAGTAATGTAGGAGAAAATGACTCATCGAGAGGGTACACATTACACAACGCATCTCAAAAATAACTCGCTGAGATGGAGATACAAAGATATCAGGAAATATGACTCGCTGGGAGGGAGATCAAAGATAGGGAAAATGGCTTGATGAGAGGGAAACACAAAGATGTCAGGAAAAAAATACTTAAAGGAAGATACAGTGGTTTCACGATTGATTCTGACAGAATAGTGGCACAGAAGAAGGATCTTTAGTAAAGAGGGGAGGGGAAATTACGTAAGAAGATACAGTGAGAGAGGAAGGGGACACCACTCATAGGTGATAATGCAGCCAAAAAAAAAAAATACTATATCGTCATGACAAGTATCTAGAGGTCAGTTGGAGAGGGGCAACCAGGAACTACAGACTTTGGGATAGAGGGGTGGGGGGAGGAGGGGGGAAGCACACAAACCTTTCTTGTCAACACCATCAGACTGAGACATAGGCCCATACAAGAGGGGCATAACAAACATCAGAACCATTGAGATAATAGTCTCTTCATTGAATGCCATCATCGAATGGCATCAGAGGGGATCTTAGCTACAGCCCAGCAATAAATGTTCCAGTCTAGTGTCCCTTCTTCATGATGCAACCATCTGGCCGGGTTCATTCGTCTACAATATGTGCACGGCTTGAATGTGAGGCGAACAGATGGAGGGTACATTACCGGTTATTGATGAGCTCTTCGCACAGATATCATGCAAATGAAAAATCCCGATCCTTTAGACCCTTGTCTGTCAAACTGTGCACTGGCTATTATTTTAGTTCTCTCTTTCTTTCTCTTTCTCTTTCTCTCTCTTTCTCTCTCTCTCTTTCTTTCTTTCTGTCCCTATCTCTTTCTCTTTCTGGTTTTCTCTCGTCTCATCTTGCTCCTTCTCTCTGTCTTTCTCTTATACTCACTAGTTGTTCTACGTACTTTACCATCTCTGCCTCTTTGCGCTGTTTTTTGACTTTTTCCTGGGAGGAAAGAGGTGGAGAGGTATATTTTGTACCACACTGGCCACTGTATAGTATTTCTCCTGCTTTCAGCCTCACTGCCCTCTCTCTCTCTCTATCTCTCTCTCTCTCTCTCTCTCTCTCACACACACACACACACACACACA
>JAWQUT010000041.1:1957689-2001935 GCA_033807755.1 Ellobium chinense
CACACACACACACACACACACACACACACACACACACACACACACACACACACACACACGCACACACACATTCACATGCATGCGCGCAATAACACTTAGTCTTTTGCATTCTGTTTAATACACTATGATCTTATCACTCATGTTAACATTCTATGTAATTTCTCTTCTCTATTTCTTTGCAATTTTTATGACTTCTTGATGGGCGAGAGGAGGTGTAGAGGTATATTTTTTGTACTGCATGCGCCACTCAATAGTATTCCTCCTTTTTTCATTCTCATTGCCCTGCCTCTCTCTCGTTCTCTCTCTCTCTCTCTCACTCTCTCTCTCACACACACACACACAAACACACCCACACACACACACACACACACACACACACACACACACACACTCACTTGCTCGCGCGCGCGCAATTGTCTCCCGCACTCTGTTCAATGCACAATGATCTTATCACTCATGTTAACTTTATCGTTCCTTTTTCCGGTTTGGCTGTTTCGGAAGTCCTTCCGTTCATTTTCCCTCTCTCTCTCTCTCTCTCTCTCNCTCTCTCTCTCTTCTCTCTCTCTCTCTGTCTCTCTCTCTGTCTATCTCTCTCTCTCTCTCTCTCTCTCTCTCTGTCTTTCTCTCTCTTTCTATCTCTCTCGCAATCTACACTTTCATCCTGTTGCTTTTCTTCTTTCAGTTTTAAGGCCTTTTCCCTTTCATTCTCTTATCTCTGAGATGACCCTAACTGGTGCTACAGTAAATCAGTACATGGAAATATCATAATATATAATACATATATGTTAGCTGACGTTCGTCTAGCATTTCTTATCTTATCTCTCTTTTCCTGTCATTCTCTTTTCCTCAGGCTTCCTCTCTTCCCCACCTCTCTCTCACACACTCTCTCTCTCTCACTCTCTCTTTCTCTCTCGCTATCTCACTATTTCTCTCTCGCTGTATCTCGTTCTATCTCGACCTCTCTGATATTCCCGTTTCCCTTAACAGAAAATTATGAAGCATAACGAGCTATAAATGTACAGTGACGTTATACAGTTAGAGATCATTTGTAACTGCCTGACTGCACTAGCTTTATGTCCGTCAATTTTCACTCACTTTCTCTCTCTCTCTCTCTCTCTCTCTCTCTCTCTCTCTCTCTCTCTCTCTCTCTTCATCCTTCCTGTTAGCTTCTTTTGTCTTATATAATATAGTTTGAAATAATAGACCTGTGAGGAGAGAGAAAGAGCTTAATGAAAGAAAGATCTATGTATTATATTATGATATATTATATCATAATTCAAAACTCATTTCCATGTCTACACATCATAAATCCATGGTGTAATAAGTTCTTATAGGCGTGGGTGCAATTTGGTTCCAAAACCAGGAGGTTCGGGACCATATTCACACACGAAAAAAGTCTTGAAGAAGTAGTCTGTGATAAGATTTCATATGCATATTTATTTACGTTATCAGATGCTTGGAGTGTTGTATGGAATCAGCACCTTTGTTTCTCGAAAGAAAAAAAAACACGAAACAAACAAACAAACAAAATGGTTGAGATCCAATAAATATATCGGCGAAAATGTGAAATGCTTTCTGACACAAATAAAGTTGGCACTCCTTCACCCCGTAATATTTATCCAAATAATGTGGTTTCCTACCCAATGACCCCCTCCTATTTCAAATCAATAGACGAACGAACAAAATCAATTGTAAGTGCCTGTATGTTCAGCTTGTGGTATTTTCCGATTCCCTCCAAGACAAGACACAGTGTATATAAGGCAGTTAATCACGAGAATAATACTATGACCGGAAGTATCCTGTACAGCCTGTGGCGTCACAAAGTTCCTGCCGAAAACCCGGCTGCATATTAACCCTTAAAGACTTGACTACCTGAATCGGAAGTAATCTTCTGCTTGGACTCCTGAGCGTTTTTATTAAATAATAGGGATAGGTCTAAGAGAGGAATCTGAAGACAAAAACGTCACAGATAATGTCACAGACAATTTGACAACACACACACATACAACATAGATGCCTGCCTGAATACGTCTGACGGCTTACAGGAAAATACTAGCGTCACTAGTTTGCTGGTACTATGAGCTCATCGGGTTAATCTGTAGTTACTTAAAATGCAGTAATAATCACAATATAGTCTTAAGGGGTATGACTATTCCGTGGGTGACAATGCAATGAGTATGAGTCACTCAACACTTTCGCCACATCACCGTACGTAAAATGATGGTGGCCTGGGTGTTACCATAGTATGCCGAAGTATCTTTTATAAATTGGTAGTTTTGATTCGTATTATTGACCCAGCGAGATTCATGTGAATTCTATATTTCGTGACATCACGGTCGTGGTCAGTGAAAAAATTTCTTTACTATTGTGGGTTGTTTGTAATAATTGCGGTGACGGACTGTAAGTTGTCCTTAGTAGTCGTAAAGTGGATAATGAAAAGAGGTCTTTCGTGTTTCTCGCAGTAATGTCAAATTTAAGTACTAATAGTAAATAGTCTTTTTGCCACAGCTGCTGCTGTTCTGCACGGTGGTGTAAAAACTGTTGCTGATGCTCGTGAGGTTTCCATATTCTCTATTACTCTGTTCCTCCTTCTGTTTCTACCGCCTTTTCTGTCCATTAAGTTATTGTCTTCCCCCATCTCTTTCTACTCTTGCTTCTTTACTCCTGTTTCTCTTCTCTTTGTTCCATTCTTTCATTTCTTGTTTCTTCCTTTTAGCATTTGTGACATAGTTGTGAGGACACTGGTATCAGAGGTGGCGATTTGGCAACCTAGTTTTATTGAATTTGTCACTGAGCCTGGTTTTCCTGTACTATGTGTAAAATAATTATTGAAAGTAGTTTATTCGGCATGAATTTAACATTACGTCAGTGTACTTCTGCTCACTGTGACACTCTCAACCGGCTGGATGTCATTAGCTCAGTTGCAATTCTCCGTGGGCGAACCAATCAGATTAATTAACATGGCGGTGCCATGCTGAAACGCTTGAGCTCCAGGGTACGAAAATCGCCGCAGCCGATCTAGGAATGCTGAACACTGGTGGAAAGAGCAGTGAAGACAGCTTGTAGGTTTTTGGCCTTATGTGTAAATGTGTTTCAGAATTTCAAAGTATAACAACACTTCTACATTTATTCCGTAATATGCACATATAGACTACAAACCCTTGAACTAGGAAGTGATATACATGTATATCAATATTATAATTTTAAGAAAAGTTAACGAAAAATATGATGACCTGCGTTCAGTCGGAGACAACTTACTATCCCTAGTGAAAATGAAGAGTTAAAATAGAACTTTTATTTAGCACGTAGGGAAATGCCATGCAGTGTTATAAATCTACACAGTATTACAAATGACATTCATAACAAAGTCATTGTTAGTCGCCGCGATGTAGTGCCCTACTTCCAAAGACTCTAAAGCCAAGGACTCAATTACATCTGTGTGGAATGGAGAAAAGAGAATGAAGTGATTTTGCTAAGGACACCATGACGTAAACCGTCCGATCCGGAAATCGAACCCACAAACCTAAGACTTGAGACTCTTGAGAAGCAAAGTAGTCGAGTGAAAGAAGCGGACTCAAGATCTAAAGGCCATGAGTTCGATTCCCCATCACGGTCGTATTATAAGTGCCTTATAAGTACCTTGGGAAAGCATTTCATCCACATTCTCCTCAGTCTGTAAACTAGGTACCTGGCTATGGGCAGTAAAGGGTATTGTCAGAATGCTAGTGATCAGGGCCTCCAAATGGCAGCGGCACCGTATACTCTTCCGGGAGTTGAGAAAGTCCTAAGGTGAACAGGCCTGCTGGGGCAATAAGAGTGTCAAATCGCGTGAATGGCTATTAGCCACGATACGAGACTTTTAAACCGCATTATTACTGTTGTTATTATTATTATTGCTACTGAGAGAACCATTCACAAGCCGCACAGCCACGGTGGAATTAAGAAAGTAAAGTGTTTAGTGTTTCTCTAACCGAATTCAGGCCATTACAAAAACCGTTCTGGCTGACATCCGACCTTCATGGTTCGTGACCTTGTCACTCAGCTTGTCAGACCTACATTAGATTGATTAAACAACAGAGCAGGCGTGTCTTTGGAGCAATCCTATTAATGGCGAGGATGAAAGCTAGGTAGAGCAAAAGGAAAACGTGTCTTTGTGCAAAGCAGAGACCTCGCAGTCAGAGCTTTCAGCGTGACAGCGTAGCTCGGAAGCCAGGGTGATAATTGTATTGTTCCCAGCGTGTGAGCGGCTTGTCGAGAAATGTAATGATCAGATACAGTATTCTTGGAGTTTTAGAATATAAACAACAGATTATTTTGATTATTTTCGGGTTAGAGGAGTCGCATGTTTCATATTGCTAATGAGAGTGATAAGCCTCGTTTCGTTTCCAGGCAAAGCTTCAACATGACCGTGTTCACATTACCACCACCTCGGGATGTTAATTCACTCAACATTCCAGGGAGCTCAGAGATACAAATCCTTTGTGGCTGGATGGACAAACAGCTGGGGAAAATGCCACTGGGATTCTTGTATCAAATACTGGAAGGGAAAAATCTAAAACAGCTGGTGTTACACACTTTATCACTTTACCTTGGAATCGCACCCGTACTTCTATTGCAATTCCAGTTTGTCATCTGTCACACCACAGATGTCCGGGCAATTGTCTTGAATTGAGTTTTACCATTAAGCCCTGCTGACTGAGAGTTTCCTTAATGTGAATCTAGCGAATTAATACATGAACACCAACATTCTGTCCTTCTACAAAACTCATCCATGATTTATTCATTTAGAGAAATTATTTTTGGGATTGCCTGTAAGTCTCAAAATGGTGCGATTGTAGCATTCGTCTCTTTTTCTTCCTTCAGCTCCAAGACCTTCGCATTGGTTTTCTTTTCTGGCTAAGATATTTTGAGCATGCAGACTAATATAAACTAGAAGAAAACAAAATCTGTAGTTGTGACGACTGCAAATTAATTATCGCAACTGTTGCATTGGTAATGAACACGCAAAACCCACCTACCTGTGTTCGTCAATTATTTATTTTTTATCGCGATCTACTGAACGCCATTAGGAAGTATCCAGCGGAGGATTTCCGTAATGATCATTCATGCACAAAAGGCATACCGTCAATGTCTCGTCCCTTTTTGCACTACCATCTCGTCGTCATCATCATCATCATAATCGTCATCATCATCATCATCTCCACCACTGTCATTGCCATTGTAGGCCTATCTGGTCATTCGAGTTCTGCTACGTCGGCAAGCGCCAACAGCAAGTTGCCAAAGGAAGAGAAAATAGTGCATGCGCGGAGGACTTTACGTTCATCTGCACGGCTTGATGCTGCTAACCGGACCAATAACCGACAAACATGACAGGGCGGCCACAGGCACGGAAACAACATAAATAACAAGGATGGCTAGCCTGAGAACACACAGTAAAAAGGCTATAAACACGGAGGGTAATGGATTCATCAACGACATAAAGGACTACAAACTGCGTACCCCGTATACCATGTACATGTCATTACTGTATCGATTGAACTTGCTCTACTGTAGACACCGGCCATGGGTATAGGCTGTCCGCTGCAGAATGGTAATAAAGTAGACGATCGTGGTCGATGTAGCAACCGGGCTATGTCAGTTCTAGAAGATGAATTACATGCAGTGGTTTACACTCCACAATTTGCTTCACGCTTCTTCTAACACTGGCTGGTATCATAGTCTTGGTCAGAACTCATCATGTAAACCTACTCGATGCTGACTTATCAACTCTGAAGTAATTATCTGATGCTTCCATCCTCTGTGTCGTAAATTCTATCCGTGACACAGCTCAGTGCGTACTGTGGATGTAAAGGTGATCTGTAGGTGTCACCCTTTAGAGAAAGGATCGGTTTCGCAGATTATCTGGCAATAAAGATGAGGCACTATTCTTAAAGTCTGTGCAGGTCATTGATAGCTACATTCAATCATCTCTAGAACCCTTGCAGTCTCACTGCCAACTCTTACCTTATCCATTCTTTTCCGGAAACTGGCACTGTCATTTTGCCCCACTGCGGTGGCTGAGGGTATCGCAGACATGAGCAAGTGGATTCCATAGTCTAAGTACATTAATTGCTGTTGATTCGTTTCGGTCTTTCTTTGGGTCTATATATTCCTTACCAGAGTGTCAAGCGGGTTTGTTTGTGTTACAAACCACTTTCTATGGATTAAAATGAAAGTGTTCCAGAAAAGAGGGTTGCATTTTTGCTCACAGTACTTTAGAGCACTGTTGTTGATCTTGGAATTCCTGCAAATTTCGTTGGCAATATAGGAGGACACTCCCACCTAGAGTTTGGTTTAGGCTTTAGGGTTAGGGTTAGAGACAGAGTCAAAGAAGAAAAGAAAAACTTGATAGATTCCTTGGACATTATCATTAATCCTGATTCTAACCCTAAATCAAGCTTTAGACGGGAATATAATATAGCCCATGAAGGTAGTGAAATAATCAGATGTACGCGGTGGACAGCATTAGTATGCTTTAAATTAAGACTTAGGTTGATGCGTAAGTTCAGACCAATGTCATGAGGCTCTACCAGTGGTAGTGCTCATAGTTAGGGACCGAGATCGATCTTCGGAAGTTTCGCAAAGTTGTTAAACAAAATTGAGAAGCTGCTACACCCGCGAACTTACGCACGCTGATTGGCGGGAAGAGGAGCGTGCCGTGTTTATATGTAACCCCCTAGTCCTTACGTACTCTTCACGTCTTTTCACTCACGTCACTGTCTCCGCTCTCTTCCCACTCAAATCTCCCCAGTCGAGTTTCCGCACTCAAGTTTCCCCGCTTTGATCACCAAATCTTTGCTTTCTAATTCTCACAGAGGATAACATGTCTTTTAATCTAGATATAGACATGTCTCCTCGGGCATATATTGCATCCCTTTCGCGGTGCATCATTTGAGACAGTATGTATCATCATGTTAGTTCTCAGAATTGATAATGTAAATATTGATACCAAGGTCAATAACCGGGATAATGAAACCAGCAGCAAGTTCACAATGTACAGTCATTGATCAGGGTTTTTCTTCTTTTCAAAATCGATCATATTATGCAGTTTGTTTGGTTGGGTTGTTTTTTTTTTTTTACCCTGCACTGCGAATTTAATAAATAATGTATAGCATCAGATAATCATTTCGCCTCAAGGATTTCTCGTTTTAATTTTATAATGCTGGCCATACCGTGGGCTGTCTCGGATATCCAATAACGGAAAATATAGAAACCAAATTATATCTTTTCCCATTTCAAAAGGTATCGAATTCTCCTGGTCTCAGTATGATTAACTGATTGTACTATTATAATCTTGGACGGGAACAGTGTTTCAAAAGATTCGATTTAAATGTTGCTGTGTGGGGAGAAATTTGAACGACAAACCATGAATTTAATGTAGAACAGGGCTGCCACATTTAATGATTTTTTTCACTAGGTATAGTGAAATGGAATCTTTCACGTGACCTTAAGGAAGAAATGCGGATAATTGGAAAATCTATTGAAAATTTGCGAACGGAAAAAAATATTATTTTATTAATATGTTTTTGCCCACTAGTTTGGCATTTCCTGGGGAGAAATGTATTGTCTATGGCCACAGGCCAGGTAACTGACTGAATTTATTGGCTTTATTTAACGTCTCCAAGGGCAAGCTGGACTTAATAGGAGGCATTGGCCAGATACTCTATCGGTTTTGAAGTCGTGCAAAAAAAGCTGGTGACGGGCGAATTGTATTAGACAACTTGATCCGCATTTTCACTGGTAATTGAGTGGGTGTGGTATCACGAGGTCATGTGTTGTCAGGCACTGATTGACAGATGTCACCACTTTGACTCTTGGAACCATCCGGCAAGAGTATTTTTAAATCTCAATTTTTAAAAAAAATTTTATTCCTGTGCATTTAAAACAAGATGTTTATTGATTTGAGAAATTACAGCTAATGCAATCTCATATTCTTTTTCTCCCCCTTTCCCTGAAAATGGAATTCTCTTCATAGCGTCTATTCCTGTTCCTTATGATTTGTGCTTGCATTTATGATATTAATCACTACGAGTATGTATCCCTAAACAAGGTGCCCTTGATTGTTGATCAGGCTGATAGTGATTGAACTGGCACTTCCAGTTAATCAAGCAGATAGCCAAATAATATACTGAACTTCGATTTGAATAAATAAATAAATAAACAAACAAATAAATAAATAAATAAATAAATAAATTAATTAATTAATTAATTAATTAATTAATTAATTAATTAATTAACAAGTAACATTTAGAAATAATATTGCTAAATTTGTCATTAACTATCATAACATTATGAATACTAAATACTAATAAAATATTAAATACTAATAAAATGCTAAATACTAATAAAATACCAAATAAAAACGAAATGCTACTAAATTATAGCCTAAAACCAGCTTAATCATTACCGTAAACGCAGAGATAGGGCTTTCTTCGCATTTTCTATGCCTTGATCCAGAATACCATTTAAAAGAATGTAAGTTCCATATATGTAAATCTGGATCGAGCTCTTGCATCTCAGTGTGATGATGATAATAGGTAAAGAAATTTTATTTGTCCACCCTCCTCCCCCCCCCCTTTTTTTTGTTCTTGATTATTCATATAATACACCATGGTAATTTATCTGCTTTTTTATTATTGTAATAATAATAATAATTAAGATATATAAAGTATCATATATAGTTTCATGGGTTTGAAAAGAGGATTTGGTGAAATCTGAACCTAGAAAAGGCCGGTCAGAGTAACATTCCTGGAGTAGAAGCAAACTAAATAGGGTTGTAATCTGGTAGAGGTATGGCATGTTTAGTGCAGCATATTACAGGACCTGATATACGAACGTCCATAGAATTCCTCAAGTCCAGGCTCGTACGATAAGAGAAGAATCGATAATGGATCTTTCAAAAAGTGTACAAAGATAGATGCAATTTCGATGCACCAGACTTCCGCGCCACATAACAAGATTGATTCAGTGCACTGTGCACTGCAATTCTAGCATCTCCACATGTTTGGGATTTAAGGAGAATATGTATCCCGTCGTGACGTAACAGCACATATATATACGAAGTTACAACTCATTATATCTTTCTTATAATTTCTTTAACGGCTGTCAAACTGTGAGAAGACTCAGAATTAAAACTTTTATAGTGGGAGCACGCCCAGATTGTGTATGTGCATCGTTTTAAGTTTGGTGCTGAATCGCCCTGACTTTCCTTTCCATATCTGGCTTTACAGAATTATATCAATATAGTTATGGCAGTGATTAGATTGTTTTATCTGTAGGCTGGACTGGAATCAAGGCTGGCTCGTGGGGCATTTCTACGTGCTCTATTCCCCCACAACTTCTAGCATTCTACTGACCCCTCGGTGTTGTTGTTCCTTGTGATAGGTTGGTCTACATAAAGATCCTTTATAGCCATTGTTACAGTTGAAAATGCTCTACAGACACCCTTTCACGAAACAGTCCACAGCCGGAAGGCCTACGAAGTGTTGTCGAGGCGAGTTTACTAGACTTTGCCAGCCACCTGCGTTTTGTTTTCTGTATTTTAGCCCTATGCATTACTTGCGGAGACATCTGTCAGTTGAGACAAGCAAGTCTAGATTTATGTGCTTCAGATCTGTCCTTTCTTGCAGATTCCCGTTACGTTTTTTGCAAGTTATCCAGGGTTTTCTTCATTCTTTTCATTACGGAAATCTTTGATCCTTACTGAGCCAAGGGAGATCTTCCTGCCTCTTTTTGTGACGTGCTTTCCATTCAAATTTCATCCATTTCAATCCCAGCGTTTCAGCATACACCAGCTTATCTCTCTGATTTTATCAAAGAACATTATGACGTTTTACGCTAATGCTATTGAATTCGCACAGGCTTAAATCTGATGGTAAATTACTTTGGCGCAGGGTCCTTTTCTCCTTTATGCCTAAGATCCCTCTGCTTTGTCTTCTTGATGAACAGACTCAACAGCGGAAATACATCTCACTGTTGTTGCTTTTGTTGCTGCTGCTGCCGCCGCTCTGTTGTTGTTGTTGTTGTTGTTGGTGTTGGTGTTGGTGTTGGTGTTGGTGTTGTTTGTATCATTGTTGCCACACCTCTGCTTTAGCATAGGAATTATCAGTCTCTAGGCAAGCAACATCCTCCTTCGTTAAAAGGCCGTTAAGACCTACCAAATTTGAGACCGTAGATGGTTGCCGCCATGTTATTTAGCTTTCGTTTTCGTTAATCCAACTAGTAGGTGTGCACTGTGACTGGTGTGCACCAACCAAAAACGCATCAATGATACCTCCTTCCTAAGGACCACCCACAGGATATAATCACATCCCTTTTCGTCACGCCATAAAGACCGAACAAGCGAAGTCCAGGTGGGCCCAGTATGTCTCTTGGTCTTGTTTCAAGATGCCGGGTTGCCTTATGGCAGTCAATGGCAGAAAGCTGCCTAAAATCTTGCCTTACTTCAAAATTTAGTAAGATTTCACGACCTTATACCTCATAAACTTTAAAACTGGCATACTTGTTGCCGAGTTCAATTCACGCATGGACACTGTTCAAGCTCAGAATTATTGTTTTGAACTGGCCCCTGACAATGAAGTTCAAGAAATTTTACTTTTGAGAGTTTGCGCATTAACGATAGGATCTCTTACCATTGTGAGAATTACATTGGTGCATCGGTGTTGGGTGCACCCTTAGTAGTGTTCAATATGAAGTGTCACCGTAATTCTTACGATTGTAAGAGATCCCATGCACAAGTTCTCAAATATATTCTGTGGTGTACGTTGCAGCATGGCGTCTTATCAATGTATAACAGTCTGGGGATAACGGCCGTTTCACTCGGTGCTTTTATGCGGATCTTATTTGCATCAATTCTGTCAGTCCTCTCATTCTTTCACAGTTGCCTAGACATGAAAAAAAGTGCACCGCCTCAAGTCGCCACACCTTCATAAATAATCATAAATCTTCTTGTATCAGTGGTTATTTTCACTGACTCTTCGATTAACACGACTGAGCTTGATGTAGTAATGCTCAAAGCTATCATTATACTGTATATTTACAGAGCTACTGGACTCTTACTTATGTGTAAAACGAGTCCACAGATAATATACATTCATGTGAACTTATCGAGCGTGCCATCTGAAAGTGTGTCCGTGTAAATAAAAATAGGATTTTTACTTACTCCGTAGGGATATTGTTTTATAATGCCCTACGGTATTAAAAATCTCATTCGACATATTGCATACCTATAGAACAGCATACACCATACACATAAATAGAGATTATTACAAACATGAAATACATAAAATCGCTGGTCGCCGCGGTGCAGCATTCTCGTTCCTCCAGCTCTATAGACAAATGCTCCCTTACAGCTGAGTTGGGTGAGGAAAAGGATGTTAGGTATCTTTATCACGGACAAAACAACGTAATCAGTCCGACTGAGAGCCGAACCCACAACCCTCAGACCAGGAAATCTTCAGAATGTAAGAACCACTAACAAGCCCCCGGCCATGTCATTGCACCAACCCACGCAAGAAAGTGACGATGTTGATGTTGTTTCATTGTCTGTTCTCTTGCCAATATTCATTTGTCTCATTCTATCAATTTCAACTCTCCCTTGGCCGTCCTCTTCTCAACAAAACCATGTAATGCTGTGTCTTCATGAATCTTCTTGCCACAGTGATTATTCTCAAGAGTATCGTACTTGCAATCCTCGGATATCTTTTTAAGACTGGTAATTCAGATTCCGTGGCCCGTGATGTCCCTAATTTTGATTCTCTAGCTCATCCAGCAACCCTTATTGGAGTACATGTCACACCAGGGCTGCCCCGCATTGCCTTCAGACCCGACGGTGCAAAAAAGGGGGACTTAATTTCCGGTTGCCATTTTTCTTGAGGGAGATTGTTCATTTTTGAGAGCCGGCTTCGGTCGACAGGGGTACTTCCTGTGGTAAATGTAACCGAGAGACGAGATCTATGGGACCATTCCGTAAAATTCGGTCGACCTATGATGTCTGCGGTAGTGATGGAGATCAGCGCCGCCATTCTAAATCCCTATTCCTCTCTAGCCCACCCTACCCGTGTTGGTTTTCCCCACCAAATTAATTTCCAGAGTCTGCGTGGCGGTGGAAATGCATCAATCTGGTGCTCACTTGGTAAAAGCAACATAGGAAACGCCTAAGCGCGCATTGATACTTGCGGAGGTTGTAATGGAACCCTAGCACATTATTTTCAACTCGCTGGCAAGGACGTCGCGTGCCTTTGCAAAGTCTGACAAATTAGAGACATTCGCGTCGAGTCGCTGCAAGAGGTAATCAAGACGACGCAGCAGAGAAATTCGATATAGAAGGAGTAGAACGTTTGAGAAAAAGGAGGGGGAGGGGGAAGGAGAGAAAGAGAAGGAGGGAATAAGAGAAACAACGCCGTCGTAAATAGAAATTGAAAACTCGGAAGAAATGATTAGATTCATATTGGGTAGGATTACGCAATGACGGGGTCGTAGTTAGGATTATCAATGGGTCTCATCACCTACATTCTTTAGCTCGTTTGAGGAAAATGAAAAAAACCAAACTTGTTTTACTGTAGTATACGACAGTCGTCGCCATTTTCATCATTTCTCCTCAGCAATCGTCATCGTATCCTGAAAGGTTGGATAGTGTATAAACAAACCAGCATGATCTTGATATCTTGTTGAGATTTGAACCACGATGTTCCCAGTATGAAAACGGTTAATAGTCCGCGAGTAACGTCTTTAAATTCTCAATCAGGCGTTTGATTTTCTCTCTTCTCTCTCTCTCTCTCTCTCTCTCTCTCTCTCTCTCTCNCTCTCTCTCTCTCTCTCTCTCTCTCTCTCTTTCCCTCTCTCTTTCTCTCTCTCTCGTTATTCCTCTCTTCCTCTGCCGCCAATCAATGATTTGTTTCAATGGACTCTATGAACAGCAAGGCTGTTTTCTGAACTGATGTTATGCTTAAATTTGGTTCGGATGTTTACGTCTGGCATGAATGAATGAAGGAGGCCGGAGAAGAATCGCGAGTAAATGGAGAAGAAGAGAAAGCCGAAGAAGAAGAAGATGAGGACGATGCCTGTGAATCGCGCGCGCCTTTTCCAGAATGTCTTCCATTTATACAAGCGCATGTGTATCTGCATGCATTATATAATAAGCAATTGAAAGGAAGTAACTCATTTTTTTTTAAAAAAATCATTGCCAGAGATAGACTTCTCTTGATAATATCTCACAAAAGCCAATGTTTTCAGTGCATGCTTATACATGCTTTCGTTAATCAAAGGCTGCAGAAGTAATCATCCTATCTTATTGATTCATTTGAAGTCGATACGAGAGTTTATGTTGCAATTCTCGTAGTGTTTTTCCGCTCAATACTTGCACTCCTTGGCTGTTGTGTGAAGCCTGAACGGCGCTGCTTTCTTGGCTTGATCAATGTCAATAACCTGAGTAGTGTGGCCAACATTAAGGCAGACATGTGGACGGTTCCAATCCGAATCTCATATCTATGAATCGCACCTCTTATCGAGGATTCGAATATTGGAAATTCTGTATTCGAGTCCTCCATTCTCATTAAAAGCATCAGTATAACAACGTTTTTGGAAATGGACGATAATACCCGGCTTCCGAAGATGTCGAAAGTTTCTGGATTTTTTTAGACAGAATTAACTCGTGTTATCAAAGTATATGACAGATCAGCATTTATATATCTGTGGACTCACTGATTCAGCATGAATTATTCCTTACCTGAGCAGACTACATAAGAAAGGTTCTTACATTATAAAATTTATATTCTGTCCAGGGCTGGGCAGAACTGAGATCATATGAACGCAGTTCGTAAATTTAAGTTCAGCTCGCGTGAACTTGATGTGAGTTTAATAGCCATTTTAGACGAACTGCTCTGGCTCTGAGCTGTAGCTATTTTGGGTGCTTGATGTGAACTTTAAATTTCAGGTCAGTTCACGGCAACCCCGAAAACCAGAACCGAATGCCGATTCCTAAAAATAAGGGAAACTGATATGATCTAAAAACTATTCAAATTTCATTGAACTGAGCTAAACTTGATCTTAAGGCTTTTTATCTTTGGTGAACTGAACTGGTCGAAACTGACGTTTTTGGTGTACTTGCCCAACCCTGATTCTGTCCTACAGCAATAGTATAACTTTTTGCTCCTAATGGAATATCTGTGATCGTCCTTTTTTTTTTTAAACAGGACCTGCAGGGATACACAATAATGTCCTAGTAGTTTAAGCTTCAACTTGCCATTACAGCTTGATTATTTAGAACTTCGAATGCTTACAAGCATCGAATTCGCTGTACAAAGATGTGTTGAATTCGCCACAGCGCAGCTTCAAAGACAACCCTTTACATTTGAGAGTGAAAATGACAGAATATAAAGGAGGCTATTATGTCAAGCAGTTTTTTTATTACTCTCTACATTCCCCATTTATTGACAGGAGAAGTGTATTATCAGAGGAAATACTTTAACATTAACTAACACTACATATATACGATTGTATTTGTTCTTGTTCGCGAGACATCGTACAGTCGTAGGAGGAAACACATTCACAGGACATATTGATGCATGAGTTAATAATTATGATGTCCGTGAAGAGATGTCGCTCCTGAATGTCTCAATGCCAACAGTCTGGCAGAAACGCCGACAGACCGGTAGCCGTATGCATAATCCATACATGAGTTAACGTATTGTGTTAATCACAATGAACTAAGTTTTAGGAGATTCCCGTGGCTACCGCAGTGCTTTAACTAACTTATGGATTTTTCATACTGCCACGGCTGACTGACCGAGGGAGAGTTGAATGAACAGGCAAACAATGAGATGGTTTAGCAACAACAGGCAACGCAAAGAATCACGAGAAGAAAGTTTAAAGAAAGAGAGAGGGATAGATAGACAGTGAAAGAAAGAAACCCAGGGAGAAAGAGAGACACCCCAGACACAAATATTATTTAAAGCATCGAAGCATAATCTCTGTGGTCTAGAATTATTTTTTTCTATTTCAAACTTCCCGACTTCACGTAGTAAAGGTAATTTCCTGTTAGAGCAAAGAAAATCACGTGACATCGTTCCTCTGTATTATTCCCCCTTTTATCCCTGATTTTCGCCGTAATTAAACTTCAAGAGCTGTCATGATTGCTTGATATCGGAAAATGCAATGGGATATCTGATTGGCTATTCACTCATAAAGCAATAGAGGTATTAGGTTGCGTGCCATTTCAACCATTGTTGGATAACAAGGCAGTAGGGATACCGGAAATTAAAGAAACATTTTTTCTTTGGTTTTTTTTGGTTTATGATTGTATCTCTGAGTTGGTTTTTTTTTTTTTATGCTAAAGTTTCCTCATTAAGGGCTAACATCTAAGAGCGTCCCAAATCACTGGCGGATCTATGGGTATCAGCACCTCTTTTTTCATCCTCTCCCCCCTCCCCCCCTCCTCCATCTCGGTAGCGGACACTCCTATTGCACTTTCTGCGGCCTATAGGAAATAGTTATTCATTACTGAATGGAGAAAAGGCTGATATTCCTTCTTTTTTTTCCTATCCCTCCCTACATAGACATTTTTAGATTCATCACTGTCCCAAACTTATTAGTGATTACTACACAGCTGTTAATGTAGCTGATGTACATCACAGCTTTTGATTACTACAAGTAGGAGTCTCTCTTCACATCAGACCGAAACCATGATGACAGTAGCACCAATATAGACTACGCATTAACTAGAACTGAACAGAACTTGGAACATTCGGTACTCATCAATCCGATTAGATCTATCCGAGTTCTCAAGGTTCAAGTGTCTAGCATTTAGCATTTCGATTCCAGTGCTCGAGGACCGTTTGACTCACTGCGGTAAATACCGGTCACACTCGGAGCACTATAGTAACAAGACCTGAGGCTCGGCTGTATGCATAATCCTTACGTCATTAATGCAGTGAGGTAATCACGGGAAACTCCAAAAACATTAATAGTGTTCACTGTAGTTAACGCAATATGTTAATTTACGTATGGATTATGCATGCGGCCACTGATTTTTAGTTCAGTGCATGTCCATAATTTTCATGAGTGAAAATCTCCCCAACAGGACCCATAAAGCGGATTGTGAGTCGTACTCAGAAACTGAAGATTTTCAAGTCTAAGGTTTATATATTTGATTCGCGAGGTGGGCGGTTTACGTTGCAGTGTCCTTGGGAGGGACACTTCACTTCTATTTCCTCACTCGACTCAGGTGTAAAGGAGTACCTGGCTTTATAGCTGGGGGGACCAGGGTTCTGCACCGCTGGCGACCAGCAATGACTTTGTTATGTTTTTCATTTGTAATGTTATGTATTTACATGTATGATTATATTGTTATATGTGTGTGTATTATGAATGAGATGATTACATTTTATGACATTGTAAAACAGTTTCCTACGGAGTAAAGAAAGCCGTATTTGCATTTTCATACGTTTGCCAACTCTACAAGGTCATTTCATGTGAGTTTGAATAGTAAAATACACATGTAAATAGTAAAATATGCAAAAACATACAAAATTAACGCAAAAATGATGTGCTAAACTTTGCAAAAACAAAAAGAACAATAAGCAAACACGAAAGCCTCGAATTTTGATAACTACACAGAAGGATGAATTGATGCGGATATATTTAAAATCGTTTAATTTATTTGATCCTGAAATTATGTTTTTTCACTAGGGGGAGAGACGGGAGTGGAACAGCTGTGCACATTTTGCTTATTTTAACAGGAAGTTTCAAGAGACTGTCAAACTGAAAAGTAAGAACGAAAATTTCATTATGCCCGGAGTTCTTCTTCCACCTTCATGTGGTGAGCAGGAAGCAAGCTAGATCAATGACCGGAAGGGCTCTATTAGGACTAAGAAAATAATGAAAGTGTGCAGGTCGTCAACTGACAAGCGCATCGAGTTAAAATTTTTACAGTAAAGTATGTTTGTGGTTCCGAGTTCTGACCACCACTACAGAGTTTTCGACATTATGAAATAATTCAGTTCTAGCTGTTCACGATAGCGACAAGAGTTCTCGATTTCAGACTAAAGAAATACTCTGTTTCGAGGACAGAGAAGACAATACAAGTCGGAGTGGAGAAATATGAGGGAAAACGTCGACGTGGTCTCAAGCAGAATTTTTAATACAAAGTGAAGAAATAAGGAGGAAATAGTCAGCAGTCTTACCAATCCTTTTTACCTGCAGGAGATACGACTATCTAAGCTTGTCTTGCTCCTGCCACTGACAGGTTCGAATCCAGATCAGATTCGTATTTTTCATAGCCTGGGCTAGAACTCAGTGATGAACGTTTACATAAATGTGTGTGCCGCCAAGTCAGGGCCTTCCTTTCTTCGCTTTGCCATCGTGTCCATCTACCTAGCTGTTGTCTCTGTCTCTTACGTTATGGGCAATCCACATATAGATGAGTTTTCATTCAAGGGTGGATGCAAATATATATACGAGCTTTACATACATACACACACACACACACACACACACACACACACACACACACACACACACACATACGCACGCACTCAAAGGGCAACGACTTATCCGTCTCCGTTCCAATACAATTTACTGCAAGAACGAGATCTTCATTATAAACGGGACTGCTTTAAAGATCCATTAAAATTTGCTCATTTCAAAAACTGATTTTATTTATGTGGCAGGAAAACGGTGTTGACCTTTTTCGTACATTCACGGCCTCATCATTTCATATTGCTTTCTATATCAGTGTAGTTATAAATGCAGTTGGAAGTGGCGCGACTTCATGAAATACTTTCAGCTGCGCTGCTTACTACGAACTGCTATGAGAACTATGAGACTTCGCAATGGATGGCAAACTTATACTCTAGCACTGAACCAGTCAGTGTGTGAGGAGTTGCTACTAATTTTGATTTCGAACACAGTCAAATCCGCTTAATCGCAATTCCTCGCAGCAGGGAAAAAACGGAATCAAAATGAATTGCCTTTATTCGGTTATTATTGTGTAGAATATACCGTTTTGCTTATTATAAAATTTTGGGATCAAGCGAAAGTTGCAATGACGCTTACAGCGATAATGCGGAGCAGATTGTAATTATTTGTTAAACAGTCACTTCCTACTAACCACATCTCCTCAGGAACATGGTAAGAAACTTGTTGTTGAAAGAAATTGCGCTTTATCTATTGATTTTTATTATATATAATATACCATTTTGTTTTGTAGAAAACTTGCGATTAAGCGGAAGTTGCCCTCATCCGGATCGTAATTAAGCAGAGTTGAATGTTCTTGTATTTTTCAGGTATCGGCAGCTGCGCTGGTTTGGGGATATTCGTCATGTCAGCCCATGTGGCCAGGCTTGAGGCAGGTCCAGCCATTGTGCTCTCTGTACTCGTGGCTAGTCTGGCGGCCATGCTCTCTGGTGAGTCTTGTTGATGGAGCTGATAGCAAGGCTCAAGTTCGGATCAAGTTCAGTTTGCTCAAGGGAAAAAAAGCCTTAATATGAAGTTTAGCAGTTACAGATCACTCTTGAGTATCGTGACTGGAAGGGTGGTGAGGCCTCGTGTGCATATCTCCATTTTCAGGCGCGAGTTTTCGATTGGTATTGTAAGGACAGACATGGGATAGGCATATGACCCATGCCTGCTCAATGAACAGAAGCAAATTAAAAAAAAAAAAATTTCAAGAAAAGAAAAGGAGCTCACTCCTGCGAATCAAAAATATTCAGGCCAATCAAAAAAAAAAAAGTTTAGCAGTTTTTCGATCAGATCAGTTCCATTTGGGTTTTGAAATCGGCATTCGCTTCTGATTTTCGACGTAGAGTGTCAACGGATCTGAAAGTTACGTAGAAAAATAAAGTTTCATCAAGCATTCAAAATAGCTACAGTTCAGATCCAGATCTAAAATAGCTGTTCACGTGAACTGAACCTGACTTGAGCTCACGAACTGCGTTCATATTATCTCAGTTCTGCCCAGCCCTGGCTGACAGTGTTTCTTGTTTGCCTTTAATAGTTTTTTTGNGGCTGGCTGGCTAGCTGACTGGCTGACTGGATGGCTAGCAATTTGTCTGTGTTTGTGTGAGAGGGGGAGGGTAAGGTTGGTTGACATGTTAACTCGGTCTGTTGTTGTTTCGGTTGTTGTTCTAGTGTTGCAGTATATATAGTATATCGTCGGAAGTGACTGTTGTCGAATGTTTGTACTTAGCTTGATATTTGGCCTGAAGCCTAACAATAAAGAAACGTGACACTTGACAATGAAAGTAGATGCTGTTTTCACAGTAAAGGCCACAAGGATGGTCCAGGTTTTCTTTTGGCGGTATTTATACACAATAAGTTATAGTGCCTCAGAGTGGTTGCCCTATTTGGACACTTGGACGCCTAAAAATCACTTCCCTATATGAAGAACATCAGGGATAAGCATGAAGATGTCGTTGGCGCTCTTCACTGTTGGGGNGGGGGGGGGGGGGGGGGGGGGGGAGGTAGCAATGGTCATGGGAGGTGAAGCACAGCTGCGAGGGTATTAATAGACGTGCATGATGATGTTGATGATGGTGGTGTGATGCTTCCGCTGACTGGCGTGAAGTGGTGCTGCCATAAGTATTATTAACGATTTGATGATGATGGCTATTGCTGATTCTGTGGATGATGCTGATAATAACGGTGAAGATACAGGACTCATAACTTCATGTAAGAGAATTTCCACCTTCTATTTCGTTAATTCATCAATCATTATTATTATTATTATTATTATTATCATTACCATGTTATTATATATTATTATTGTTATTATTGTTGTTATTTTTATTATTATTATTATTATTATTAATTTGTATGGTTTTATTGTACAGTACTGATAAGACTAGTTCTGTTTCTTATGGGTCGACGTGCTAAACAAGTACTACTTTCCTTGTTCACGAAATCTATTACTGATGATGACGACGACGAGGATGATAATGATTATGATGGTTTTTTTTTAATTATCTGCATCCGAGGACGGATACCAGTCTGGAAATTTTATGTACTGAATTTGTTAAATTCTTATGGCTTTCTTTGTTCACTCATTTATATCCAGTGCGGATTAATGTTTCATAGATCCTGATGATGATGCTGATGATGATGATGATGATAATGATGATGAGGTTTTGCAAATAATGATGATGATGATGTTGATGATGATTTTATTTCTACTGAAGAAAGCTTTTGCCAAAACGTTTAGACTTTTTCACCCTCTAGCGTTTATTAAATTTTCGTTAAAATTGTTGGACTGAAGTATTTTTTTAAAAAATTCTTGTCTATTTTAAAATGATGATGATGACGATTAAGAAGATGATGATGATGATGATGATAAGACGCCAGTGAATGTATACTTCCTTAATAGCCTAGAACCCATCCGTCATCAATAACAACACATTTTCCCGCGTAATATACATAATTAGATTTCTTCGTCTACTAGCACAAAAAGCATTATTGATGTTGCGGTCGAAACCAGGACATTTATATTTCATTCGAATCAACGGAAGTGTTACGTGTACCAAGAACTCTGCTCACAAAAAAAAAATATGTAGAGCTAGAGAAAAAATAAAAACTGCAGTTATCTGTGCAGTCTGCAAGAATTTAGATCTATAACGCATGAGCAGGATAGAAACCACATAGAAACATGTGTGGACATTGCTTCGTTATCTTGATTTTGTTTTTGTTTGGTTTGAGTAATGAAATGAACTGGTGTGTGCATTTTGTAATCTCACGAGTGCATTGTCACTCTCACATTTTTTCTTGATAATATAGTGTCGCTTATTATCTGCAGAAAAGATTTAACTGTGCAACCAGAAGCACATTCATTACCATTTGATAAGCCATAGTTTTTTTACTCAAAAGATGACGACTGCTTGAACACGACAACTCCTAAATTATATTTAATACAATTCTGGCTGGCTCAGGGGCCCTCTAGGATAGACATTTTTATTTATTGATTGATTGATTGATTGATTGATTGATTGATTGATTTACTTATTTTTAAAATTATTTTATAAATTATGTTATTTATTTATTTATTTTATTTATCTTAGTTATGTATTTATTTATTTTATTTATTTACTTATTTATTTGTTTATTTTATTATCTTATTTATTTATTTATTTATTTATTTATTTATTTATTTATTTATTTATTTATTTATTTATTAGTGTTTAAGTATGTTTTTAGATTCCAGACCACCTCTATACGCTCCCACACCTCGCACACATAGCTAGAGAAACAGAGCATCAAATAAAGTCATACTGTATATGTGCATATTTCTTAGTTCACCAGCTCGACTTAACGATGCTAACAAAAAGACTAAGAAACATGCTTGTCCCTATGATAAATCTGTTGTAATGTTGAGATGATTAGTTTTGGATTATATGTGGAGACATGCTGGCAGCAAGTGAGAGCTTGCGCAACAACTATAGGATCTCTAACCATCGTAAGAATTACATGAGTGCATCGGTGCTGAATGCAGCCTAAGTATTTTCAACAAGTAAATGTAATTCTTACGATAGTGAGAGATCCCATCGTTAATGCGCAAGCTCTCAAATTAAAATGTACTAAAGTTTCTGTGATGAACTGATAAAGACGCACAGTGGTGGGGCAGAGTTTCGTATTTACAGAACGTATTAAGCGTATGCGGCTCTTGGAACGTAAGATCGAAAATCTATGTCGATAAGGCATAATAACTTTTGGCTCTATTTACAACAGACGTCGGTTTTCAACGCATAAAATATGTATCTCTATCTTTCTTCTTCGTCCACAAGAGGACCAAACGTACGCGGTCAGTTGCTTTTAATTACCTCAAGGTCACTGGAGTCCACTAAATCCTTATTTGCGATTCTGAGAACAACCACCAAATCGCGCTGCTAAGTCCGGTCTAGCACCCAGTGGAGTCGAGTCGCTGATTGTTGGTCCCATACATAATTCATTGCGACAGCCAGAGGAAGGATAAAGGCCACTAAAGCCTTATAAGAGATTCTCAGCGGCCTCCTCCTCGTTATTTAGTTTTCCTTCACTTGCAGGAGAAGACAGTTCTGACGTGTTTGTCACAGGGTTACCCAGCTACGGAGCGAGAAGGCTGGGGATGTAGGCTAGAGGAGGACAAATCGGCAGGAATTGGTTTAGGTTGGAGTGTGATGGTAGTGGGCGCAAAGGNGGGGGGGGGAGGAAGAGGGCGGAGGGAGATGTCGAAAGGACATGTATGTTGCTGTTAATCATGAGTGGGGAAGGCAGTGAGGAGGAGGAAGTCGTGTCAGGTTTTGGAAGGTTGAGGTGGGGACAGGGCAGCTAGTCTGTAACTGATACAGTTCGTGGGGATAAAGAAAGAGTAGGAAGAGGTCAGTCAAGTAGGGGATAGGAGTGAAAAAAAGATACAGGAAGCTACAGTTATTAGAATGGTGGTGTTATTATCAGGATGAAGGTAATAGGAGGATATTCCCGGAAATAGGATGGTGTATTATGAGACTGAAAGTAATATGAAGGTATATTGTCATGCTCAGTGCATATTTTTTTCTAAGTCAGTGTTTGAAATTTATTTTTTAAGTTTTATCGCTTTCACCCTGTTGCTCAACGCAAAGAAATGAGGTAGATGTGGTATAGCTTGTAAAACTGGGATAAAAGCAAATCAAAACTTTACATATTTTTAATGGCGAAGAAGAAATATGGAAGATTATAGTAATATATACAACTCAAATCATCAACAACAAAACAAAAGACTTGACGAATGTGGAATGAGCGTGACTAAATTGTTAAACGATAGTAGTGGGAATGCGTATTAGTATTAGTATGTATATTATTGTATCAGTGTATTAATGTATTAGTGTATTTAGTAGTAATAGGAGGCTATATTATAGAAATGAGTAATACAAATGATGGTAATAGAAGGGCATATTATTAATCGATTTCTGACACCTATTAGAGAGGCAAATCACTCATTGTGTACAACCCAATTAATCCGCTCCCTGCCAGCCAGTGTCAGGGTGTAGAAATATGTAAAATGACCTGTGATCTAAATAAAGCATCCAATTTTGAAGTTTCAGGCACAAGCTGAGCCTTCTAGATAAAAAAATAAAGTGTGTAGGGGTAGGCCTATGTATTCGCACGCGGTCAAAACCAGCCAAATGAAGAATAGGGGACCAAATCAGAATTCGAGGTGACCATTTTCGAAAGACATTTGTGAAAAATTTTGGGCTTTGACCCCCTCTTTTTCTTCCTGTTACAAGATCGGCAAAAGAAGTACTTTAACCTCCATGGAAGAAATTTCCCGAAATCACAGTGGTATAAGTAGAATAACACAAAATGTTAATAGGCCAAAAGAAGAAAAAAACAATAGGTGTCAAAGACCAGAACGAAGTTAATAGGAGATGTATAATTAGATTGATGGTGATAAGAGGGTATACCATTCGAATGATAGTGATGTATGTTATTTGAATGAGAGTAATTGGATGATATATCATTAGAACGGTGGTAGGAGGAGGACTAAATTATGAAAACAGTAACGTTTATCATAAGAATGAGGGTAATAGGGGACAATATATTATTATATATTATTAGAATAGTGAGATAAAGTATTACATATTGAATGATTGAACAGAGACAAAAAGAAAATCAATCAGAAATGAGAACTAATAAGACTAACTTTATAACCTATTAGAGAAAGTTCATTATTCTAGTATATCACTAGACCAATAATCTATGTAAAAAGCAACAAAAATAGAATCATGAATTATGCTTGGAAAAGAGACGTAATAATACCAACATCAAGACTCGTGAAAAAAAGTTGTAATAGTTCGGAAATCACTACTAAGCTACTAATCAACGTCGTGTTGCCCTAAAAGGCGTGAGATCTAGAAACAAAAAAAAAGGAAAATTGAAAGAGCGACAAGACAAAAAGGGGAGTTAACACGAGTCTGAAACCAGGAAATGAACTTATGTGTAGGATAAGATAAGATAAGATAAGATAAGATAAGATAAGACAAAACAAGACAAGACAAGACAAGACAAGATAAGGTACGTTTATTCATCCACAGGGAAAATATGTCTTTGTTAAAGTGATTACAATGAATGTGTTTACAGAAATACATAAATAAAAATACTCCCGTGCGCAGATACTCCCATGTATACAGTGACTTGCACACACTTGCACATTTTTTAAAAACCTGTACTTTGAGAAAACTCTTCATGTGTCCAACGTGTTTCCCACACTAGTTTTACTCACTCCTTTCTGTTTACTAGTGACGAGCCTGAATGCCCTGTTCAAAATTACATGGCATATTTTACAAACAAAATGGTCCTTTACGCTGGTCGATTGGTTTCGCTCTTGCCATTCATAAGCCTTTCCATCTATCTATCCATTTGTTTATTCATCGATCCTCCCATTTCTTTATTCTTCCCCCCTCTCTCTTTCTCTCTCTCTCTCTCTCTCTCTCCCTCTCTCTCTCTTTCTCTCTCTCTCAGTCTTTCCATCCACCCATCCATCTATGCATGCATGCATGCATCCACCCAACCATCCATCCTTCCATCCACCTATCCCTTTACTATACCCAGTCTTTCCTCTTTACCAGGACTTTGTCACATAGAGCTGGCGACACGACTGCCCCGTTCGGGAACGGGCTACACATTTTGCTATGTAACGCTGGGCGAACTGTTGGCATTCGTGATTGGCTGGAGTGTCATCTTGGAGAACGTGCTGAACGGAGCTGTGGCAGCCAAGGCTCTCTGGCAGTACGTGGAATACATGTATAACTACACAGACAAAGAGTAAGTGCCACTGTGATGGTGGGGGCGATGTTGGAGATGATGATGATGATGATGATGATGAAGATGATGAAAGTTATGGTAACACTGCACGCTGCACCATAATGTAAGTAGTAAAGTGGTAGTGTTAATGATTCTTAAAGCCCACTTTGTTCGCATCACTGAGCCAGTAAGCGTTTTCTTTTCACTGCAATCACTTATTTCTGCATTGACCAAGAGTCATCGAGTTAACACATGTTGAACGAAAATTGCCCTCACGACATCTCTTCTGCACACAAGATAGGTAAAGATTTAACATAAGCCGCAGCGAATAGGAATTATTGTCATATTAATTTCACAAATCAGGAAAGAAAGTGAAATAATCTTTGTTCAAGATCACGTTTTTTCACGGGATGACACATGCCCTGATTCTGCTAGTGCGAAATGACTTGTACAGTGACTTTTTTGAGGGTCCGACTCAATGTTTTCTCCATGTCATATGAGTTGGCAGACAGGCCACGCTTGTCTTGAATTTGAGAGGAGGAGGGGATGGATGATTTGTAAATTTTTAGAGGGGTTTTAGGATTTTCTCAAGTAATGCACACTGGATTCAGAAAAAAAGGGGAGATCGGCGCGCGCTTAATGTATTTTTAGTGGAGGATTTTGAAATTTAAGGGGAAATTAAGTGATCTCGCAGCACTGAAAAAACACTGACACAAACTGCGGGATAATAATGGTAGTAATAGTAATAGTAGTAGTGGTTTTGCTGGTCGTGATGGTGGTTCTGATGCCACAAAAAGAAATGTTGTACTTCGTGGTTGGTACCAATGCTGAGGTTTTAGTGTTCAAGAGGAGGGGGGTTATGGTTATGATGTAACAATAATGACGATGGTGACAATGATCTCCTCTTTGATTTCAGCAACATCACAGACAGCACAATACTCTCTGAGCCACATATCTTCGCCTCCAGTCCTGATTTCTTTCCCTGCTGCCTGGTCATCGCTGTCATCTTTATGACCTTCATCACTGTCAAGGTAATTTTAGATTGCACTTCAGGTTGTGCCAATTTGTGTGTACAATCATCTGTCACTCTGTCTGCCTTTCTGATCGACCAGTCTGTTTGCCTGTCTGTCTGTCTGCCTGCTTGTCCACTTACCTGCCTGTATATCGCTTCGTTTGTCTATCTGCTTCTTAGCTTGTCTGCCAGCATGACAGTCGATCGAACGGCCAGCTACTTGTTTTGTCGATCAGCTGGATGGCATGTCAAAGGACGGGCTTCAGACACAAGCTGTTTCACACAGACAAGAGAAAAGACTCAATGAACTGTAGCTAGCCTACAAATGGTGAATCTGCTCCAATACAATAATTGCTGCAAATTTTGGTGCCAGCATATTGTAGTATGACGCCGTATTTCCTCTGCTCTACAGCAACACGTCACATCAATATCCCTATATCCTTGTACACAGCAAAACATATCAGGTAACTGTACGTTTATCTATAAAATATTTCGATTTCACACTTGCTCGCCAGTCGCTTAACCAGAAGGGGTAATCGAATAAACGTTTATCTTTTTGTCTTGGTTTCTTTCTCTCTCCAGCGATACGCAATAGTCAACTTTGTCCTCATGTCCATGAGCGGACTAGTCATCTTGGCGTTCATCTGTGTCGGTTTTTTTCATGTGGACCCAAAGAACTGGAATTCTCCTCCTGGCTTTTTTGCTCATGGATTTGGAGGGGTACGATTAGGTCATATCTTGGGGTCTTGAAGAATGGAGGTGATGATTGTGGTTTTGGTATTTGGTGATGATAGTGGTGCTGGCTGTGGTGACGTCGGTAGAGATGACAGTGGGAATTTCCAGGATGACAGTGATGGTCATGATATCTGGACTATGATGATAATGGTTGAAATGATAGTGACGGCGGTAATTATGGTTATGGTGCTGCTGATTGTGATGGGAATAGTAGTGTTGCTGCTAGTGGAAGAGGTGGTAGTGCTGCCCCTGCTGCTAGTTTTTCTGACTTGTGTTGCATGAATACCGTCACTCTGAATGTTATGCACCTGAGCTGCACTGTAAGTTAAGGTTGAAATTAATGTTTCCATATTGCACTGGACTTGTTTACACTGGACCGAACTGAACTAGACTACACAGGATCAGACTGGACTGGACTGGACTGGACTGGACTGGACTGGACTGAACTACACTGGTCTGGACTGTGCCAGACTGAACTACATTAGAGTAGAATGGACTTCAATAAACTGGACTATATTTTACTGCACTAGGCTGGGCTACACTGGAATGGACTAGATGACACTAGACAGGACTGAACTACAATAGATTGCACTGAACTAGACTGGATTCTATTCTGTTCTTTTCTATTTATAGATAATGTCCGGCGCTGCTCTGATTATGTCCACATTCATCAGCCTGGACAACCTGGCCTCGTGTGCCGAGGAGAGCCGAACCCCTTGTAAGTCACTTCCCACAGCATTTGCCTTCAGCCTGGCCATTCTCTTCACCGTACTCTTCCTGGTCACTTCGGCCCTGACATTGGCATCACCATGGCAACAACTCGCCGACAACGCCGCTCTCGCGAGAGCGTACGAAACCAAGGGCATCTTCGCTGCGAATTACGTTATCGGTTCAGGCGCAGTGATTGGTTTGCTTCCTGTGGTGATCGGGTCATTTTTGCATCCGGTACGGATCATGTACTCGATGTCTTGTGACAATCTGCTGCCTAAGTTCTTCTCAAAAATCGGTTATAACGGTATACCAGTGTGTCCTCATTTCGTCACAGGGGCGGCAATCGCCTTGTGTGCTCTACTGCTGGAATTCTCCACATTGCTAGAGATGTTGGCTATTGCAACAATCCTGCAGTTCACCGCCAGTTCCATCATTCTCCTCTTCATCCGGTATCAGCCACATCCGGTCGGCATTTGCCGCGAGTACTCCGACCTTGATCTTACCACCACGTGCGAGGACGCTCTAGAGTCTAAGGACGCTTTTGAGTTTAATGAAAGTCGACCCAAGCTGGTACTGCTGGCTAACGGTGATCACAAGCTGCAGAGAGAGGACGAGACTTACTACACTACTTTGTCGGAATCTCCTCTTTCCTCCAAAGCCACATCCACCGCCTCACTCGCTGAAAAGAACCAGCCGTCTTTGCCAAAAGCCCAGCATCCATCTTACTCAGCATTAAATGACGTGACGGTGCCGTATTCGCCCACGTCATCCTTAACCTTCGTCAACAGGTTTAAGAAGCAGAAGCTCCAAAGCACCATGGGTACTGAGTATACAGAAAAGGACAGCTTACGAACGGGTTTTCCAGACAACAAAGGGACTAAAGGCGGAAGTTACGGTGTCAGTGTTGACAGTGGTTTAGACGGAAGCGCCCAGAAGGATAAGGACATGAACTTCCTGGCACAGGACAAGAATACTAAAGGAATGAATATCAATAATCTAACTCTGAATGGGACATTGCGTTCTGTGCACTCCAGTGTGAGCAGTGGTCTTGTGGCTCTCTCACCGTGTGGAAGGCACTACGCAGACGACCACACGTGGAGACACACGCGTTATTTCCTCCTCATATACATCCTGTCCAGCACGTGCTTGGCGGCCACCAGTCAAGCGTGGCCTAGTGACCTTGAAGGGGCGTGGTGGGCCGTGACCTTGCTATGTGTAAGCCTCATTTTGATGGTTACCTCGGCCTTGTGCATTGCTCGCCAGCCCCAGAACTCCACGCCTCTGTATTTCAAAGCTCCATACGTCCCCCTCGTGCCTCTCCTTGCTATTTCATGCAATATGTTACTGTTGGCTTCCCTTCCGCTTATCAGTTGGGCAAGATTCGCCTTGTGGATCATGCCAGGTAAGTAGTTCTACTTATTTTTGTTTATGAAATGTAGTTTCTAATCTGTTTCTTTTCTTTGTATTGTGGTTTCATTTTGTTCACTCTAAATCTCACTTCCGTCTGCCAATGTGAATAGATTACCGATAAGGTTTCCCACAAGACCCTCTTAACTTTTGTTTTCTCCAGTGAACGTGTTAGTTACATCTTCTGTTGCCTTTACGCGGGTTTCGTTTATATAACAAAATCACAAATTCACTTGAAGTAGTGAAAAATTAATTCGCATGGATATTATAGCCAAAGTACCCGTTTTCTTGAGGAGTGTGAACTGCTTTTCATTAACGGGAGCACCTCGGAAGAACGACTTGCTAATACCGTGATAGGATGAGCATTTTGCTCTATTTTTATTATGTAGCCTCTGAAGTCTATGACTTAGAAGCTGACCATAGAGTAGAATGAAGGAAAAATTGAGGAAGGATGAACATTATGAATATATGGGGCGATTCAGGAAAACCCTTCACCTAATATTGAGGGAAGATATTTTTCTGGAAGAGACGAATCTTAAAACTGAGAAAAATGGCTCTGAAGTATGCTTACTAACATCATAAATGCATTTCGATATTTATTTTAATAAAACGCTTCAGCCAAATTTGTGTCACAGATTTCTTGAGAACTACGTAACGTCAAAACATGCGGTTTTCACCTAAATTCAAAGAAAAATACACAAAAAGTAACTATACACATCAGTCCTCTTTATTTTTTTACCCTTTTTTTTAAGAAAAGAATGTGTATAGCAACGAAATACAATCTCCGATAGATCTTTTCAATCCGCCCGATTCGCCAATCGTCAAACTTTTTTCACGGAGTCTAATGCATTCGTCTATGATGTCTTTCGGTGCGCTAGGTATTCTTTCGCCGCTGGTGCGTTGCCTGCCTGCCCATTTGTAAAATGGGGTGTTAGTCTTGTACATGATAAATACATAAATAAACGCATTCATATGCAGAATTACGGTATCGAACTTCTAGAGGAGTGAACGGAATGTTGATTTATATTCAGCGAATAAAATGCACTTCGACCTTAACGCAAAAGTCACTTTGTTTGGCATCCAACTCGAAAACTTGGTCTGACGGGTTTTCCTGAACCGCCACACATGTATTTCTACACGATTTTGCAACAGACAATTATATGAATTTGTGAATTTTACTACAAATAACGCCAAGACTTCGAATCGATGTTGATTGGTAGGTTCTGTTCTTTTCTGTTCCTTCTGCAAGATTTTATTTTATTCTTGGTTCCGTATATGGTTCATACTGACTTCAGTTTTATGATACAGGACTTCTCTTCTGTTCCTCCCGTTTGGCGTTGACGAAACAAAACAGATATTTGAAAACGAATTTATTATAAAGTGTGAGATTTTTGATGATTGGCGATGATGTTCGTACCTCCCAGATATGATTTTTTTTTAATTAGATGAAAATATTAGTCCGTCCGCAATTTCTGCGTATCAACCCCACAGACAGGAGCCGGAGGGCAATAGCGCAAGGTTTGGTCAATAGTTCAATGATGCTCCTTGTTTTTGCATCACTGTTGACACCGTTCAACATTTAACAGGCTGCAATTTTGTCATAAGGAACACGATCTAGATATTTCATTTCTAGTACCTTGTGACTGTCTAAGTATGGTTTAAGATACTGCAGATATCTTGTGACGTCTTACTGTAGAAATCTAAATATGGTCTCAAGTGACAGTGGACATCTTATGATGTCTAGATTCGGCGGTTACATACTTGTGGAACGTGCACATCTGTACCAGGCAGAAAGAGTAAAAAAGTGAAAGTACATTTATTTCTTATGCAGTAATGGCGCAATATTGATTTCAGTATGGTCTGTCAATCAGGCAGTTGTAGACGAAGGAACAAATAGTGGGCAAAAATATGCGACTTGTTTGTGAGTTGTGTGACTTTGGCAGTTTTGTAACCTGTGACAGTTTTATAATCCACTTCATTTCGAAGACTAGACTATCTTTAATGTACAAGAAAGGTTTCTGTGACATTAGGATCTATGGATCTATTCTGGGAATGCTGATCACAGATATATGCTTGACATTAAGGAACATACAGTAGTTTATTGTTGACACAAATGTGGAGCGAGAGTGTTTGATTAATTGTAGATTAGGTAGGGTAATCATGGCCTCCTACTTAAGGATGTTTGCTCTGCCTGGTTGGATGATGAATTTTTAACCGGCGCCTCTGCTGACATGATTATAGGCTTGATGGGTTGTTTTCTTGTTTTGCTTCATCAGACAGATTATTTATCGTATGACTTAATCTATAAGTCTCAGTCGATTCGACAGCAATGATTTGAACCTAGGCCCGTCTACTTGTGTAATTATAAACTGTGAAAAATCTGTCGTGGAATGCTTTCGTTTGAAAATACAAATTTCAGAGACAAAATGTCTCATCACGAACCAATATGTTTATTTCCTAAACTGAAAATAGTTCACTGGATAGTGAAACAGCCTCTCTCTCTCTCTCTCTCTCTCTCTCTCTGTCTGTGTGTGTGTGTGTGTGTGTGTGTGTGTGTGTGTGTGTGTGTGTGTGTGTGTGTCTCTGAATGGCACCACAAGGCGCTGACAGCGGAACATATATGTTTAATGAAGAGGCTCCTATCAGAAGGCTATAGTGAAAATGGACATGCTATATTCATAAAATACATCTCATGTTAATCAAGAAACCTTCTGTAATGCTCAGGCTGTAATTCAATGACTGTGGCCATGACACGGATCATGTTTCGAAGAGTTCATTCCCTATATTACTCCTTGTACGACTTTAAGTTTGTTCAGCCATCGATTCTCGTGAGAGCTGTAATCTTCTTGTATTGACTTCTTGATATAATGCCAGCGTTTGTAATGGGATTTGACTGGTTCGTAGCACTTATTACATTGCACTACTTAAAGCAATTGACTCTCACCTTTCCTGCCATGGGCGTAGGTTTTGGGATACAAGAAGATTCGCTCTCTGTTTCAGCTTTCCTCACTTTTGTTGTTGTTGTTTTTGATGAGGAAATAGGCCTACATAAGTAAATGAGGCGGCATGAAGTCTGAATCCTATCAGTATTCTAGCTCTTCCAGATAACAACTATGACTTTTGCTATAACCGCTTAAGCGAACTTCCTGACAAATGTTCTGAACAACTGGCTTCAACCACTGCAATGAACAAACATCAAATTTCAGACTCGTTTTACACAGTTACCAAAAAGTGCTCACTAAACGTCTAGGGTATTCACACTTATGCGAATATGCTCGAAAGGCAAACTTTTTTTTTCTTTAGCTGTGAAGCTCCCGACCATATTTATGAGGTTTTTTGTACCGCAGTGCTAACGAATCGAACTATTTTTTTTCTTTTTGGTTTTACTGTAATTCTAAAGATTCTCACAATGACTTATTCCTGTCCTGTTAGGAATGTGAAACCATAAAGCTCTCTACTTTCTGTCCCGTTCCTTTATTCCCTCCCTGCCTCAAAACCGAAATCTGCGCCTATAGTTTTTTTTTTCCAATATTAGCCGTGCTGCTCTACAACTCTGATATAAAAGAAACCCGATTGTTACGATGCCAGCGCCCTCAGTGATTATTATGCTACTCTGATATAACGTAGTATTATGCACACCTCCATGTTTGTGTCTCTTCAGTTCTTATGTATTACCAATAGCCCTCAGGCTGCAACCGTGCACTCAGATCGAAGGAATTTACCAGAAGGCATTGATTTTGTGGGAGTGTAGGACAGCGGAATGATGGATGGAAGGGGTCTTATAGTAAATAATACAGTATACGTGCGATGCTTTACATTCACATAAAAGGTTTTACATATTTTTTTTTTGACTTTCAATCCCAAAAATTTAGGAAGCAGAGAAAAATACAGCAAGCTTGCTGGCCTAAATACATGTATAAATTCTAAATTATATCTCACTAACTTTTATACCAATGTAATAGGATGTCAGCACAAGTAGTGGATCAGTCTTATATTCTTACAACTCTGCTTTCTCCCAACGCTTTATGTCACTGGATGTTGCCCCATGAGTGCATGTTTCATTGTAATGTTTGACACAGAGCAATGTAAGACACTCTCTATAATTGTTTCGGGGGCCCAAATTTACATCTTCAGGTTTTTGGCACCTATTAGAGGGGCAAATCACTTATTGTGTATAACCCAATTAATCCGCTAATATATAAAATCCCACCCTTTTTTTTAGGGGGGAGGAGGGGGCGCTGCCAGCCAGTGTCAGGGTGTAGAAATATGTAAAATGACCTATGATCTAAATAAAGCATCCAGTTTAAAGTTTCAGGTATAATTTGAGCCTTCTAGATTAAAAAAAAAATGTGTAGGCCTATGTATTCGCACGCAGTCAAAACCAGCCAAACAAAAAATTGGGGACCAAATCAAAATTCGAGACGACCTTTTTCGAAAGAGATTTGTGAAAAAGTTTGGGCGTCGACCTCCCTTGTTCTTCCCGTTAAAAGATCGGGTAAAAGAAGTACTTTAACCTCCATGGAAGAAATTTCCCGAAATAACAATGGTATTTGTAGAATAACACAAAATGTTAATAGGGCCAAAAAAAAGAAAAAAATTATAGGTTCCAAAGACCTCTTGGCCGAAGAACCCTCAGATGGACATCCCTGATCTGAATCGTATCCTTCTTTTTACTCAGATCAAACATACCTTATCAAGTTCCTTTCCCTCTGAGACTAATCATAAGATTGTTGTTGTCATGATAGGCTCAGTTTCTTACAATGGGAGACGATGTTTCATTAGTGGGAATATGGGGCTGTATGAATATTAGGCTGTAAGAATATTAGGCTGTAGGAATATAAGGTTGTAAGAATATTAGGCTATAGGAATATAGGGTTGTGGAAATATAGGGTCGTAGAACTATAGGCATGCTAGCGTTATATTGGTTGCTGCAGTTCTCTTTTTCATTTACATTAATGAAGAGACGAGCAGACATTTACTCATCAAATTTTATTATTGTAACGATCTGTCTGGATTTTGCATGGTTACATATCACAACATGACACGAAACACTTTTTTTTTTTTTTGCAGTAATGTTTTAAACGAAGAAAAGTATTCAGTGCAGGTATCGATATCCAGAAAAGTAATCAATATTGTATCGGCCCAGTACTAAGTTCTGTGACCGCCTTGGCATTTTAAAAACACCAGAACAAGCCAACTCTCGCAGTAAATACAGAGAGCTTGTCATGTCGTTTTTTCTTAGGAAAAGCTTCCTGTGCCTTTTTCAAAGTTTATGACGGATTATCTTTTTTGCAACAAACTCTAATGCCGGATTTTTGAAACGCTGGAAGAAGAAGGAGACTCCACACGCAAAACATGTTACGATTCTGCTCTATTTTCAAGAGCTCTCATTCTTCTAAATTAGTTATGTTGGTTTTCAACGACAGGTGGCAGGTATCGATATTTTTCGCAAACTCAGAGGATCTTTAAATGCGGCAAGTTGAGAGAAACTTCAACTGATGTCTGTACTTCTTGTCATTTCTCTCTTTATCCATCTTATATCCTTCTGGGTTTACGCCGCTGAGCTTTCAAATTTCATCAGTAGCTCCAAAACAATCGGTTTTAATGTCAGTGGCAAAGTATATTTTATATTTTCGCTCGCCCAAAAAGATCTAGAATAAAAAGATGTCTCCAACTACCTTTTTTAGTTGTGATCCATTTGTAATGAGGTATTTTCAGACGGGTCAGTTACACCACGTGATCTAGGGATTGCTAGGATATTTTGATAAATGACGAGTAATCATACATAAGCAGAGCATGTAAACAAACCAACGTGTGAGCAAGATTTCCTAGGTCACGTGATAGAGCTGAAAATACCTAATTATGGAGCATCTGTGCAGAGAAATATAAAACACAGGTGTCACGGCTTGTTTAGAAAGATTAGGGGGAGTAGGCCAAATCTACCGTGACGCCGCGGAGTAAATTTACCCACTTTACCATACGAAGTTATCTTTCTGCACAAAGAAACAAATATTTGTGAGAAAGAGAGAGAGCGAGAGTAAAGGATACCGACTGTTTATTTTGATTCAGTTTTTTTACAAAGATAGGATCTACATAAAAGTCTACGTCTGCTCAATACACACATAGTTGCTAAGTTTTAAAATTCTTTACCACACACTGGTTGCGGGGGAGGGGGAGGCGGAAGGGAAACGGGAGGGTTTTGCATCTATCACAGAATATGTCCCCTTCGATCAGATTGTAGGTGTATGGTCAAGCCCTGCTAAACGCAATAAATATATCTACAGTGAAATGTACGTACTGAGTGGATGGGACAGTCTCGTCTGGAAAAAGGAAAAAGGAAAAAATGATATGTAATACATGTATTGTATCAATTGTCATTGTGACATGAGTTTGACCGACCAGGTGATTTAATTACTTTTATCGTATTATTATATTACATCTGTGTAAGCATCTAAATATCGTGACAGTAGCTAGCTTGGGACTGGATATTTGATCTTATAGTGCTGGAGGGTTCTCCTAATGCTTTGCTTTGCTAATTGAGTCACGCGAGCTGATCAGCGAGGTCTGTGTGGCTGTCTGCCTACCTGCCTGCCTGCCTGCCTGCCTGCATGCATGCATGCCTGCCTGCCTGCCTGTCTGCCTGCCTGCCTACCTACCTGCCTGCCTGCCTATCATTCTGCCTACCTGCCTGCCTGTCTGCCTACCTGCCTGCCTACCTGCCTGTCTGTCTGTCTGTCTGTCTGTCTGTCTGTCTGTCTGTCTGTCTGTCTGTCTGTCTCCAGAGACTAATGATATCCTCTCCAACTCCCTTGATTCTTCCTCTTTCCTTCTCTCCTTGACCCTCCTTTCGTTATATTCTTGTTTCTCCCCTTTCCTCTTCCAAATCTCAGTTTATAAAAATATTCTCTTCCGCCTGCCAATATCAGTGACGTTTAGAATGACAGAAGAGGGGGAAAAGATGACAACCAGGGAAAGAAAAAAAATATAAATTTTCGAGGAGGAAATAGAAATAATATCATCCGAAGACAAGGGTCTATCTCTAGAAGCGTTTGGAAATGCCGCTTCTGAGGAAAAACCTAGCAAATTTACAGTGTGAAAAATGGGAGCTAGATCTGACAAGAGAAAATTGTTTCTTACATAATAATACAATTCCCCCATTTCATTTCAGAACTTATTTCACAGCCGCTAACATTCCAGTAACATAATAGACGTCCTTTGAGATCAAACCTGGTGTTTTGCTTAAAAGCAGTCTTTTTTTAAGTTGCTGGGTTTTATCGCAATACGACAGAATTATTGTGGTGATGTTCCAGAAGCCAATACGAGTAATGATTTTATGACACGTCTGTCATTATTTCTTCGCTCAGCCTCTGTCATTTTAGCAGGTCTGTATAGTGTTTCGCCCTTAAATTAACTATGACGAACGGCTGAGGGTTTTCCACGGGGTGCGATAATTCGCCCCTCACTGTTAATAATACAGTAGGCTTGGGCGAGATGAGGTACTATGAACGCGTTGTTGCGTAATGTACCAGTTGGGTAATAGTTGGGTAAGTGAAGGGTGTATCCACCAGTATAGCCGAAGGCAAGGTTAAGATGATGGGATGGGGCTTGTTTGGTTGGCCCGGGAGGGGAGGGGAGGGGTGAGGGAGGCAGGAAAGGGTGGGGAGGGATTCTTGACTAATTTAATGCCAGATGCCAAACGCAGAGACAAGAACTTGTGGAGACATGAAAATGCTGGAAGAGGGAGAAGTTGGTTGTAGGGTAATTCTGTTCTAAAATTGATTTAAACCGATAAAGGTCTTTCATGCCACATGACTAAACCTCGAGCGTGAATAACATCAGATTCTTAAAGTTTAGCGTAACTTTCCCCCAAACCACAATTTAAACAGTTTTATTCAAAAAAAGAGAAGTGTATCCCAAGTGTCTGTTAACATGCTGTAACGACGTTGTGTGTTTTGGATAACGCACACAATCACATTACGTAGAACATGACTTCCTTGAACGATGTTACAATAACAATTATCACAACGGAGCATGCAATTTTTGTATACGCGATATCAAATAGACGAATTTTATTTATTTTTTACAATGTTGCCCCAGATTCAGTAAGAAACGACAGAGGTTTTTACCAGAATATCATTAAAATTCAAATAAACTCTAACTCCCTACACTATGCCTTTTGAAAGCTGCAAATGTAAAATTACTATCTAGAGAAGAATGTAAACTAATATGTCATGAAAAACTTATTGTAAAAACTGGCCATGTAAAACTTCATGTAATAACTTGATATAAAGGATTGAAAGTACCCTCACGGCTCACCTTTCTTTATATATACCTTCCCTCTTAGTTCATTAACATCCGCCTACATTGACGATATATAATTTATTCATTGTTAATTTGATAGTCATTTTCACCTTATCATATGTAGCTATAACTTTCTTGAACCTTCCCCTCTGGTGTTCTTTGCCGCCGGGTGCGCATGTACATCAAATAAAGGCCAGACATTGTAAACAACTAGAGATTCGAAGGCTTATACTGAAGGAATAAAAATGCAAAATGCTGTACTTGACTTGAACGGTCGACCTCAAAATTTTGGATGACCACGGCCATATGAAAGCTAAAGAAAACGTTGTCTGACAGAAGTGTCTGGAGATGCTGCAACCTCATTTACGTCATATTTTTTCCCATGGGCCTCCGCAGTTCGGGAAAGGGAAATAACCTCGTAGGCAAGGGTCAAATCCCTGCCGCCGAAGCCGTCCTTTTTGCATCACAAAGCACACCTTTATAAACTTACGATGCACTTTCTTCGTCAAATTAGTTACTAGGACGCTGAAGATAATTCTTAGACAGAGAAAGTACCTGAAAACGTAGAATTGTTTTTGAGAAGCACAGAAAAAATGCCACTAGAGTCTAACTCTCTGTGCTTCACGAGTACTCTTACAAGACCAAGAGTGGGTTTTTCCCAAAGACGTCTCAATAACAGGTCTGTGAAACATTAGATGCAGGCAAATTTGTTTTTAGAGAACAGGCTTCCGGTTTGGATGTCATTGGCTGATGGCGGAAGGCAGACGGGAACTTTAATAGTACAGTGTCAACATTTTTTTTCAGAGTTCTGATTCTCGTACAAACTCTTTTTGCAACAGGATTGTTAGTCAGTGGGGCTACTTCTTTTCCAGTCTGTCTGCTATTTGTCGGTTTGTCTGATTAACTAGTAAGTCTTCTCTGTCTGCCCGGTTCTCTCTCTCACACACACACACACACACACACACACACACACACACACACACACACACATACACACACACACACACAGACACGCGCGCACACATATATATACACATACACTTTCTCTCCATCTCTCTCTCTCTCTCTCTCTCTCTCTCTCTCTCTCTCCCTCTCTTTCTTTCTCTCTTTCTCTCTCTCTCGCCTCTCTGTCGCTGTGTCCCTTTCATTCTTGAACCTTATTCTGATACTGCTTTAAGTTAATGGAAATTCTCTAGCATCCAGTGCATTATAGTTTTTACTAAGAGGTTAAGGTGATATAAGCGGCGTCCACTTTTGCGCAGTTATCGATTTCTTTTTCATGTACATAGGCTACTTGTATCTGTTTATGACATTAACTGAGGACTTGCACCTTAACTATGGCATCTCCTACCGTCGTGAGGATTACATTGGCTCTGCAAGCTGAGCGTTAAGGGTGCATTCAGCACTAATGTACTAATGTAGTTCTTACGATGATAAGAAATTTAATCGTTAATGCTCAAGCTCTCAAAGATACGTCTAAGCTACCCTCATTACATATTCGGCTTCATCTCCATATTTCATCTTGATCTCTCCCCCAGGCCTGCTGGTGTACGCATTCTACAGTCACCGTCACAGCATTCACCGACAGCACGATGACCAGGAGGTGGTTCTCTTTGACATTTCACAGTTGCCTTCCTCCAACAGCAACTGATGGATTCATCCGATCTCTGTCCGGTCATCTGGAGTCCGTGAGAAGTCTCTGATGGACATGTACTTGCGCTTCTGAAGTGCGTATGATGAGCTCACGAGATCTACAGTCTGGACAAAGCATGTATTGTCCATAGCCTGTAAGAGGCATATGGTGAACGTCCACTCAGGCTTCTGAAGTATGTGACCATTTGCTGGGGTTCTAGAGGAATTGTTAGATATTTTTCAGAGATGTGTTTATGGCCATTGAAATTGCATGCTCGATTGCATGGCAGTGTCACATTTTATCGCAAGGGTCATCTTACTTTATATATAAGTGGTATACAGTCATCTTAGACTAATGATAACCTTCATGTACCTTGTAATCCGCTAGAAGCTACTGGTAGTCATCCACAATGGCAGTTAGCTAGATCAGTGTTACGACCGCTTGAGCCTTCTCGACCCCTTTTCTCAGTGTCAAGTCGGTACTTTCCACATATCAACTCACCTTCACCAGCTGTAATGGTGCAGTTTTGAGCACTTATTTATAGTGTCGTAACGTCACTTTTGCCTATACCACAAATCATTCAATGAGATCTCCTGCATCAAGTGACATTCATTTTATCAGTTTATGGCTCCTGTTTCTAAGGACGGCTTCTTTTGGCACAGACGGTCGTCAGCCATGATACGAGGTGCGCTATAGCTGCTCACTCGGAATGGGGAACGTAAACGAAGGACGGAAGTTGCTGGGTATTAGGAGATCTGGAATGATAGTTTTCAATAAAATGACAGCACAGTGATTAACCTAATTAATCTCGTTTTACAATACCGAAACTATGAGTGATAATACTTGAATAATATATTATAGTTTTCAAGAATGAAGTACAGTAGACTTTTTTTTGTATCACCCAGCGAGACTGTCAAAATTGTCTTTTGCTAAAACAAGAAGAATGAGGCAAGACGGGACATTGGTGCTCAGAAAATGATTTGTACTTTTTTTATTCATCCATGGCGACTGTAAATGACGCTGTGCGTGCACAGTGATGACATCAAAAATATTTCATGAGGAAACAGACAATAATCCAAGACACTGTGATTGCATAAGTGTGATGTTTTCAGTACTTGGGATTGTACTTGTATCGTCAGATACCATGTGTCGCAAAAAAAAAATAAAAACGATACCCACCAAAGACGTAATAACTCCCACAATTTTTTTATGAAATCACATGAAACTTTATAATATGTTTAAATGTCCAATGAAACACAATAGTAGAAAGCTTGAATAAAATGTATTGAAAATTGTTGTCTTTAAGACGTTTTCCAAAAAAAAGATCACAAGGTCAAAAAATGACGCAAATTTGTGAAACGTCAGAAAATCAGCACAAAACCCCCACAGAAAAATGTCGAGGGGATTCAGATCTGGGCTGTGGGGGGGGGGGGGGAGCCGTATGGGGCGTGGCTCCATCCTGTTAAAACCACTGCCAGTATCGCTGAAATGCTCTCCTTTGGCCCCCACAGAAAAAAGTCGAGTGGATTCAGATGTAGGTTATATTTCAAAATGACATAAAATGCGTAATCTGGTGCGCATTTTGATGAAATTTTGACAAATGAACACATTTTAAGTGTACAAAATTTCAAGTCATTTTTTTTTATTTTTGTAGGAGGTATTAAGGATTTGGTGGGTACCGTTGGTTTTGTGTTTTTTTTTGCAACTCCCTGTACGTGCATTATTTTACGAGGCTTGGTGCACAGAAATCTGTGTTCATTATGGGTCCTTTTATTGTTGATAGCCTTGTTGTTGTCCAATAGCGCAATATGAGGTTAAGTTTATGATTTGAAAAATTNGGGGGGCGACATGTTGAATACATTGTGTATGAAACTGTAGGAATAGAATGCCTTCCCTCAAAGACCTCATCACACCAAATTCACCCCGTATGGCGTCAACGTACGAATATAAGAATAGTCTACTGTATGCTCTGTGTATAGGATATCTTTATATCTACAATCATTCCTTGTAAATAATTTTTAATGTAATCTTTTAGAGGTGTCAAGGAGGATAAGGACTTGCCTTAGAGAACTGTATAAGCCATAAAGAACATCTACATGGAGCAGCGTGGCCGAATGGATGCGGTGTTGGACTCAAGATCTAAAGATCGTGTGTTCTATTCCCGATCACGGTCATGTTGTGGATACCTTGGGACCTCATTTCATTCACGTTGTCCTCAGTCCACCAGTCTGTGAAGTGGGTACCTGGTTACAGTTAATAAAAGATATTGTCAGAATGCTAGTGATCAGCGCCTACATATGGCAACAGCACTGTATACTCCTCAGGGAGTTGAAAAGTTCTGGAGTGACCTGGCCTGGTGGGGTTGTAATAGTGTGAAGTCTCGTGAATGGGCATCAGCCTGGATAAGAGACTTATAAAACGCATTATTGTTATTATTAAATCTACACCAATAAAGGTTTTCCGTTTCGATGGCACCGTCACAAAGAATTTGACAGTCTGTGTGCTGGTACCTGTAAAATTGAAGAACAAATGTCTTGAGGCAGACAAGGATCTATTTCTGTTACAGCATATTCCTGGACAAACGAATTCCTCCATAGTGCGTGTCAGCAATCGGTAGACTTACTGGTCTTTCTCATAAAGGTGGGTTCCCTTGCACACTGGCGCGGTTATGACTTTGTGAAACTATATCGTGACCCGATGATGAATCCGCAGCCTCATTCCATTTGCCTTTTTGAGCCAGTAACCTTTTCCTCTAAAGTCACTTACAAGAAATTCTGTGATGGTGAAGACTTCCTCAACAATTATAAGCATCTACTGAGAATTTTTTTAATAGACTACCCAAAATATAGGTCTTTTATTGAAATTTTATTTTACGAGATGTGGATGATGATGTAGTGACACACTATACTGTGACCATCCTACGATGTAGTGACACTGTATAGTGACCAAATGATTGTGTAGGGCTGCTATACCGTGACCGGAAGATGATGTAATGACATTATACCGTGACCAGATATGATATAGTGACACTATACCGTGACTGGGAGATGATGTAGCGACACTATACTGTGACCAGATGATGATACAGTGACATTATACCATGACCGGATATACAGTGGACATTATACGGTGATCAGATGATGTAGTGACCCTATACCGTGACCGAACGATTATACAGTGACATTATACGGTGACCGGATGATGATGTAGTGACATTATACCATGACCGGACAATTATTCAGTGATACTGTACCAACCGGGCAATCACTTACAGTCATGAGTAAAACAGTATGAAATAACCTGTAGAGGTATACCCTCCCTCAGCACGCTTAACATGAATGTTTGAAAGGTTGAGTCAGATGTAATATATTTTCGATAGGTCTGAAAGCAGGAGGAACAACTGATGAGCTCGTATAATGTATTTTCATACTGTACTATACTATAGCCTCTCGTACATGCATGAGCATGTTGAATTCTATGTAGACTGATTGTACTGTTTTGTCAATTCATTACTTATACATACTACTGAACCATTTTCACCTATTGTTGAAATATTTGTCATGAAACAGATTAAGCTCAGTTTGAAAATGAGTCAAATAATATTCTTGCACAGCTGTCGCGTGCAGGTTTGACCTTGGCACAGAATCGGTTGTCAATCAGCCGAATAAATGAAGCGAGTCATTACCTTTCCTTGACTCACTTCAGACTCTGGTTTCGGCATAGACTAGGCGAGTTTACTTTCAATACTGGCTAGAATATTTTTTGCTAGATTGCGTCATGCACTATTTGAGACAACAGCACCCTCCTCCCTTCCCCCCTCCCCCCCACAAACCCTAAACTATGCACATCATGGAAAAGTCTCTGTACTGAGCGGTTTGGGCCAGCGGACTCTTCTCGGAAAGCGAGTCTGATCTGAATTGGTAAACTGGGTTGTTAATCGGATATAGTCTTGCGAATCGAATCAGAGGGTGTCTGGTTTGTATCCGGTTAACTTGCTGTTTATCCGATTTTGCCCAGATCTTTTGTAAGGGCAGTCGAACACTACGTACTGAGAAACAGTGTGCCGTGAGTATAGACGGGTAGGGTAAAGGTTTTTCACAGAGCAGACTTTTCACTTGTTAATAGATTTGACTAATGCATTTAAGCCCTTTTTACTGTAGATAGTGCCTGCTTTCATGAAAGTTCTTCAACATAGTTGATCCTATCAAATTAAGAATACGAGTATTGTCGGATAGAGTATACTTTCTACCTACAGGGTGTAGTGATTAACTGTAACTTCAACTTGTGTATTTCTGTCATTCAAAGTAGTCAGCAATTCAATGGGTATGGGTCGTGATTCCATATTATACATATATTTTTTAAACCATGTTAGTGTTCACACTGTGCATATCAGGATGTCAATGACTGTCCAAAACTTGTAAAAAGTCAATTTCATGTAAAACATGAGCTGTAGCACATATCTGGGGTTAATGAAATGCACATACTTGCACTGCAGATTCCATTCCATCAACATTCATCAGCTCATCAGCTTTAAATCATCATCATCATATCATCATTATTATCATCATAATCATCATCATCGTCATCATCAGCATCATTATCGTCATCTGATGACTTAGATCTGTATCATTCTTCACAGTCGCAAACACCATCAGTATCACCACTGTCTTTATTGTGATAGTTGTCATCATGAACATCATCATCATCATCATCATCATCATCATCATCATCATCATCATTCTCCTCTTCATAGTCATCACAGTCGACATCACTGCCACTAAACATTATTGAACACGAGACGTTCTCCTCATTGTTCTCCTTATATGAATGTAAATAAAATGTTTGTTTCCATCAGATCTGGGTTTATTTGGTGTTGGTGTTGTTGTTGTTGTCGTTGTTGTTGTTGTTGTTGTTGTTGTTGTTGTTGTTGTTGTTATTTGGTGGTGGTGGTGGTGAGTAATGTAGTGATAGTTGGTGGTGATAATGGATAGAGATGATGATGGTGGTGGTGGTGGTAGTGGTGGTTGTTGGGATAGTTGTTGCTGATGGTGAGGATGGTGGTGGTTGTGGTGATGGTGGTGGTCGTGTAAGTAGTAGCTGTAGATGTTCTTGTTGCTATTGGTAGTGGTAGTGGTGGTAATGGTGGTGGTGGTGGTGATGGTGGTGGTTGTCGATAGAGGTAGTGCTAGTTTTCGTGGTGGTAGTAGTGGTGGTGGTGGTGGTGGTGGTGACCAGTGGTGGTGATGGTGGTGGTTGTAATAGTGGTGGTGTTGATGGTGATGATTCACATTTTCTTTATTGCCTTTCCACTCTTTCCTCTACTGTGGCAACGCCGTCTTCTTCCTCCCTCTTTATCTGCATGTCTTTCTATACGATTACCCCAATTAGACTGTGTTTGTCTTTCTCCTGTCTCTCTGTCCCTCCTCCTTTCGGTTTGTTCCTCCCCTTTCTTCACATCCGTGCTTCACATTTTGCTCTTCCTGTAGCTTGCCTTTTCTGCCCAATCCTACGTTTACCCTTCTTTCTTTCTTTCTTTCTTTCTTTCTTTCTTTCTTTCTTTCTTTCTTTCTTTCTGTTGCTGCCTTTCCGTTCCTGCCTTTCTTTCAGTTTTTCCTCTCTCCCCTGTGATTTGATTTCTCCTGTTTCCTTCAATCAGCCTCCCCCCCC
>JAWQUT010000041.1:2003707-2014177 GCA_033807755.1 Ellobium chinense
GGGGGGGGGAGTTTTGGAGGGAAGTAGAGGGATGTGTTACGTCAGCTAATGCTTCCTTTGTTATTTGATATTGGAATTGTGTTAGGGGAAGGAGGCTGATGGGGAGCAGTTGCGTGCATATTCAGTGAGCATTCTAGGTCCTGTCATGTGCATAGATTGTTTTTTTTGGTCCTGTGCACGATGGGATGCCCATTACCCTTACTGTGATGCGCTGGTTTTTACTTCCGTGTTCAACAGGTGACCCAAGCCGGAAAATCATGCATATACAAGTATTTCATAGAGAACTGAACATGGGTGACATACCAAGCTCGAAATAATAAATGCGTTAGTTCTTGTGCTTCCTCTGTATACAGATAGGAAAGTGTTTTTTCTCTGAGAGCAAAGCAATACTTTAAAATAATCTACTCGTCTGGCTGATATGAATTTCGGTCGTTCACTCTAACATTCAAAAGTATGCTAGATCTAGAATGGATTAATTGCCCTCTTGATCATTTTCGATCCTACGACTTCGTTGGTATCTTTTTTTTTCTCCAGCAAGCTCTACTGTCTCGAAATTTTGCAGAGAAACTAAACATCATTCTCAGTAGTCTGTGGTATAAAATGAGAAATCAGAAGTCCACTTGGAATAAATGGAAAATTTCTCATAGAACCATTCATTCCTTTCTCAATTTCTATATTGCACTTGCAGGATCGTGCAGGGTGCTAGACGAAATAACCTGCTCATACTGAGCCAAGAAGCTTCCGGTGCCAGACGTTCGCTGGAGTAGGCAGACGGTAATTTATAAAGATTAATTTGCATTACTGGAGCCATGAAACACAAAATTGCGTCGTGCATGCGGGGTCGGCCAACGAATGATGGATCTGCGAGAAATAAGGACAAGAATAAGTTACTGCAGTGATTACTCACCAAATTCCCTTTGAGTTTTCAGTATTTGCAACATTACTGTAGCGCTTGCGCAAATATTCTAAGTCAGCTTAATTGTGTCTTCTATATCGGCGCCCTTGGTAGAGCGGTTTTTTACCGGGAGGGTCTCGAGGCCCCGGCAGAAAGTTTTGTGGACTAGATCTAGTTGTTTAGGTTTGTGTGTGAGTTTAAAATTATCCCTGCAACAGTGTCGCTCATTTCTGTTCATGCTGAAAGGGTACTGTCACATAAACAAGAAGAAAGACTTTTTTTTTAACGTGAATGATAACAAGGTTCTGAGGCTAATCTGCATAATGTAAATTATGAGCTACATTACATCAGTACAGAAGAGATCATTATATTCATATGGGTTATGAGACGAGGATATTACAGTCTTTTCGTTGATATCATTATTATTATGTTGTAATTGGAGACGGGCTGATACCTGAATAATTAGGTATCGCGATACTCGGCCTTCGTGCTCCAGGCTTTGAGAGTATCGTTTCTGCTACTCATTGGAGGAGGGTAGTCATTTAGATATTTTTTATACATTTAATTAAGTCTGATATCTATGTCAGTCTAGATAGACAAATGTCATCATCTAAGTCCAATATATCGACCTGATACCGAAACTAAAGAGCTTGAGTTTTGATACTGACATCAAAATTGCTGAGTATCGAAACCAATTTTCGGTAGAAATTGCCCTTGTTGACGTACAACGTCGTATTTCACAAAATGGTGGTTACTAAAATATAAAAGAAAACTGGATGGGAGGCAACCATTTTATACATACACGAACACATTTTTCCTAATAAAATATTAACACTCTCAATTATACGTACTATGCTTGAAAAAAAATATACCAAACTAATAACTGACTGCGACTGTTGACGTCAACACGGATGAGAAGCTCGTGAAATGGTGAATGAATTCATTTTAAATTTCTACAGTCCATCTCTCCTTATTTCAAAGATTTAGGAATAATTTTGTACATCTACTCTCGAATGCCAAAAGAACACAAGCCCATCAATCCTGAGCTGTCTCTTCCTAAACCCGCGGAACGTTTCAGTGTAAGAACTGTATTATTGTCCTTAATTCCTAATGCATTCATCGTGAAATTCAAAACAAAATAAACACACACCCACACACACACACACACACACACACACACACACACACACACACAAGCACACGCACACACACAAAGATAAAACCGATTCAAAATAAAAACATCACTCAGCTAATTGAAAGCGAAGGAAAGTTCACTTCCCAACTGATTCAGAATGAAAAAAGACTCTTCGGTTGATTCTAATTGGAAAGTCACTCTGCAGCAAATTTTCCTCCATTCTAGGAATCTCTTCCAGTAAAACAGAGATGAACATTTTTTTTTGTGTGTAGTTCCAGAACAGACAGCGATATGTCACAATACATTCTAGTTACAAATGCGCAAATCTTTTTGCTATATATTACTACGTACGACTGCTGTCACTTCATTCCTAATCTTCGTTAATTTCCGTTAACCAGTAATGGAGATAATCATCTGAGCTTATAAAAAAAACCAATTACTTTTAATAATCTTGACAAGTAGTTTTTGCTGTATCTCCTCTTTTAACCCACCCCCATGAAAACCCAGTGGAAGCCTCAACTTTCCTCTTGCTGCACTGATAACAATGTATACAAGAGTTTATATTAACTATAACTTTCTCGAACACCTTTATTACTGCAGCAAGAGAAAAATGTCTTCCCACTGTAGTGTGAAGTTCTTATCCAAGTGTAACAGCTTAAACAAAGAAGTACTAATACTGAAGATGGCACTGTTGTATTTATTTATTTATTTATTTATTTATTTATTTATTTATTTATTTATTTATTTATTTATTAACGCAATATTTATCCTCTTTTTTTTATTTTTATACCTATCTGCATTGTGTTTTATGCAAACAGCAGAAAGAAAAGAAAAACAGTGTTTTCCTGAGTTAAGGAAGTATGTGTAAATCGCGAAGACGATGAGTCCTAGATGAATGGGTAAATCGCACTGTGTTATTAATGGTGCTATGATTCTGTTGTGGCGGTGGGCCATGCAAAATGAAGTTATGTGCCATAAAATGCCTCTGCGAAGAGCATTAATGTTTGCAGTGTGCATGTCCAAAATAAGCACTATATACTAAGTATCAGGATAGTATTGTAAAGATTTGATGAGTGCAAGTGGCAAGGCATGGGCGAATTGGCTACAGGTCCCAATTCATAGTAAACTATTTTGGAAGTGAAAGACGTTTTATGTGTTTCAAACAACAGCGTGGAAGTTTGTGCTTTTCAATAATTCAATGGGACCACCGTGTTCTGCAAACCTTCCTCTGAAAGTCTTAAATCATACAGAGCATGTACAAAATATATTTCTGCAGGAGAAACCGAGGCTTACAGGAAGTATTTGAAGCAGTGGATGGGTACAGTGGATTTTCATCATTTAGCGACCAACCAATCAGCGTATTCAGCAGTCATGTTTATTTGCTGGCATGCAATTCAAGATTTCTCATCATTCAGTTTTACTTGCAAATTTGAGACATCTCCCATTGGAAAAAAGAAGAGGGGATCTTTTACACTTTTGCACACTTTAATGATGTACTTACCCCAGAAGAGAACCCTGAACCAGGACTATGTGGTTGCCTTCGGTAAAAGTAGCACAGAGATTCATTTCCTAATGGCGTGTACTCGCTTTAGAAACTGAGATTGCCGGACTCTCAAGTCTGTCGTAGTGGATGCTCTCTGAGTAGTTGTCACCAGCCATTTTGAATCCAACAGCATTCGTACCTAAGGCTATACAAATGTTTATCACAGATATTGTAGTAATGACACCCAGTAGCTGAGAAAGAAGTGAAAAAAATCCTGCTGCAACAAATCATCAGAAGCATTGGACTTAGGAGATCTATCACTGCAAATAAATTCATGATTTTTGTTTTCTTTTGTTGAGGGGGATAGGTGAGATGAAAATGGCTTTGAGAGTCACTTACAATCTCTTTCAAAGATTGGGCGTTATTATTTATTTCGTCGATTGGGTGTAATACCTTTGACAAACACCACCCTGGCCGATGTTATGATTTTAACATGTTTGAACTGCCAGTAAGGTCACTCACATTTTGTCAAGCCCTCAGACAGTTACTGTAGCTTTAATGATTTCGTGGCATGCTAGGAAACTGCAAAATATTTCTGATATCATTCACCGACAGAAGCACATTATGTTGGAAAATTGCATGGACATGTTCAGGCACTTCACAAAATGTCAGTACTGAGAGAACTTGATCTAGTGTTCTTTCCCAACCTGAGCCAGTATCGGATTAGTGCACCGAACAACGTCAGTGACAAAAAGCAATAAAACTATATTTCACTCTCGTAATTCTAACTCAACAGACTGAACTCTTATCATATATTACACCGCACTCACCAAAAACAAAAATTGCTTTGCTACGTGCAATTTTACTAGAATGAGACGGGTTTTGTTGGGTTTTGTTGTTGTTGTTTTGTGTGTGTTTTTTTTGTGGTTTTTTTTGGTCCATATCTTTTTGATCTACTCCTCCCGTGAAATCTGAATTTTGGTATTTATCGGGGATATATTATCTGCATCCAACAGAATGTTTGTGAGCCTAAGTTCGCTTAGTTCTAGGTCTCTATTTTGTCAGTTTTGCGGAGGCCTTATCATAGAATTTATAACTAGATTTGGATTGGGTGCTTACGCTCTTATGACAGTAAATACCTTGTAAACAATAATACATGCTTGTTCTATTGTCCAGTGTGCAGACTATGATTTATAACATCAGACAACAAGGAGGCAAAACATCTTGCACGCGTACACGCAGCAAAACATGTCCGGGTTTGAGAGGAGAAATATTTAAAGTTTGCAGCGCGCGCGGGTATTTCAGATAAAAATAACTTTGGAAACAAAAGTATTTGGATTGTAAATTGGGCGAAATAGCTTCAAGGGGTCCTTATATACAGATGCGTCGGCGAATCAGGCTAAAAACAATGTCAATCAAAGCTCTCACGACAATATCTGCAGCTAAAACGTTTGCCCCACTGGTTATGGCCAGTTTGGTCAACACTTCTATTTTTACGGGTGATATCGCTGGGACATCCAGTGTTCTTATAACCTCTTGCGATTATCTGTTTACTCATATTCTGTATGTGTTTCCCAGTTTATCTCTAAGTCCAGCTCCAACCGAATGTTTTACATTCGACAAGACTATTTGTGTACGTAACAAAAGTCTTTATGGGTTCCCCCCCCCCCAAAAAAAAAATAAGGTTGCTGGAGCGTCCTTTAACTTGCGTTTTTATTCTGAAGTTTAAGACTTCATTCATTTTTTTTTCACTTCATCATTCCTCACTGGTCCTTTTTTTCTTTCTGTCACTACCCTTTGTTCTATTTCACTTGAGCTACTCTTCTCTTCCCACTCTGTGAGCTAATAGCACATGTCATTCACTTTCCTCTATTTCCCTTCCTCCTGTTCATTCTTTTTTTGTTCTTTCTCTCTTTCAGCAAAGTCTACATATCTTTTGTACGTTAGGCTACCCAATGTACTATATAAAAAAACTGTTAGAAAGGAAACGTGCCAAATGGAATTTCACCGCTGACTAGTAAAGCTAATTTGGAACAACGTCCTTTTACCCTACAGGGCTTACCTCGTTATTGCGGGCGAAGGGAACGTAATGCAAGAGAAGGCAAGGGCCTTAACTCGATCAGATTGTCAGATTTTCCCGATTTCTTCATTTTCACGTTTGTCTAGGCCATTGACTGTTTCGAGGACATGGTGAAAAGAGGTCTTCGAAAGAGCGACGTCTTCTTTTTGCGAAAAAGCAACATCTTACTGTTTCCTTACTTGATGTTTTGCCACCTTAGCCAAGCAACTAGGTCATAATTACATTGCCCTCCTCAACTGCTAGACGGTAATTATAAGTAATGAAAACTGGAGTCTAGTCTTCTGCAGTTTAGATACTGGTGACAAAAAGTATGAAGGCAATAATAACAATTAGGTTTAAATATCCAAAAATCGATATGCACACAAAATGAAAATCCTGGATGCGATCAAATCTATGACGAAATTTCCCTTCTGATAAGGAAGATTTAAAAAGCCAAAGCTGACTCCTCCGATTGGATCCGACAAGTAAAATCAGGGTCAAAGCGTTTCTACCAAAGTTGTTCACGGTGATCGTGTGTGCAAAATTTTACAGACCCCCGTTTTCGCGGTATCCGTTGCAACCCCTTCCCCCCTCCCCNCCCTCTCGCTTCCTTGGCTTGCAAACACTCTTTTCTTTCTGTTTTTTATGTCACTGTGTTTAGTTATCATCTTGTCTGTTGTTTTCGAAACCAGTGAAACAGACTGAATTGTGTTTTAAAAACTCTTGCACTCCCATTCACATTGCTGTTCTGTACCGAGTAATCGGCGTCATCTGCTTGTTCAAATACCACAGAATCGAAATAACTTTCTGTATTAAATGTCGAGGAATCGATCAACGTCCCTCTCCAATACCCCCAAGTCCTATTGGCGGTTAACCTTGTTTGCAGACACCACCAAATTTGCGGCAGACGAGGGGAAAACAAGAATTGTAACAGACACGGAAGAAACTCATTGGTGGAACCGATTTGTACCAAAAGTGGTCAAGACGGGGCTGAATGAATGAGTGCTTGGGTCTCAGCAGAATGAAAATGAATGAATGGATGGGCCACCCTTGTAAAAGAAAGAAAGAAAGAAAGGTGGAAAAAACAGAAGAATTAAAAGCAGAAGGAAAGAAAGGAAGAAAGAAATGTGACAGGGAAAGAAAGAATGGATCGGAAGGAAATGAGAATTATGATCACATGACTCCTCTTCCTTTCATTATTCATTGCAATCTTCTTCCTCTCCTTCTTTTTCTTCTTCTTCTTCTTATTCAGAGTGGTGTTCAAATGTTTATCAGACAGAATGGCACTGTAGCTGGACTGCATGTATAGGAGTTGTTAGTGATCACTTTGTTCGTATTATTACTGCAAGCACAGGCACTTGTAAGAGAGCACTATGGTATATCTGTCATTGCAGGTAATGAATACTGTCGTAATACTGTTGACTTTGTCACTTTATTTATAATTATGGAAAGAATCACAACATTCAGACTTACGCGGGGATGCAATTTTAGACTGGCACCCTGGCAAATCTAATTAGACCTTCCAATGTGCTAAACATCTAGTCTCATACTTCTGCAGGGATTCATAACACAATGAGTCTCAGTAAAGAGTTGTTATTTTTCGCGGGGGTATTTAGCAAGAAATCAAAGTGCCATTGATCAGAGACTATTAAAGTGACATCATAAAGCCAGCGTTGAGGGAAATATATCATTTTATCCATTTCTTGGAGTAATTCTTGTGCGCGACTCATAACGAACCGATTTTAACTTTCAATAAGCTGGCACTCATCATTTTGCTGGACATCTTATCTCAAAACTTTTTAATGAACATGCCTAACCTACAAGATAATGTTTTTTAGTGAGGATGAAAACCAAAAATAAAGAGAGCATTTTCTTTAGTTCGGTATAAAGGACACAATATGAATTTATTGTTGATTGGCTGGATCACAATTTTCTCTTCCACTCAAAGTTGTTTTTGATTTTTTTAAAAATAAATTTCATATGCTAACTGAGAAGCAGCATCTTGATACAATTGTCATACAGATCTACAATACACAATGTTATAGACTAGCCTTTGGATCACAGCCTGAAAAAGTACGTGAGCAAGACAAACATAAAATAAACAAATATATAAATAAATTACTAAACTTGCCAGAGGACATGAAGTTCCATTTTAAGGTTTACAGTATACAAAAAGGCTTGTAAGAGCAAAGTTTAATTGGGAACGATTATAAAAGATTCTAGCCTATCTTTTTTCTTGTTGTTTTTTTTTTGTCAAATCGAACATTCAGAAAAAAAAAGTAGGCGGTGTTTGTACTTAATAACCAACCGAAAAAGATAAAGAATTTTTTTTATCACCATGAGCTATACGAGTTTCCAACAGTAGCAGTATTTTTGGAAGCTGCCATATTCAGTTATAATCCTTCGTGTGCATGCGAGGTGTGTATGTGTGTGTGCGCGTGTGCGCGTGCGTGTGTGTATTTGTATGTGTGTGTATGTATGTGTTGTGAATGTGTGTATACTTGTGTACGTGCGCCTGAGGGGAGAGGTGGATGTGGGAGAGAAAGGGAGAAATAAGGACATGAGAGGTTAGAAGGGGCAAGGAAACATAATTTACTTTTACAAGACTCACTGTATGTTCGAATATACTGTAATATCTTATGTATATCTGCAGTGTATTTTTAATAATTGATGACGAATTTCTTTTTCAGGACGAATGAAGTATTTTTTTTATCTTCTATTGTTATGTTAGCTAAATACAGCAAATCACATGGTGAAGTCCCCTGCCTATATAATCACAGCACCCCACAGCACCTTTGTGTAGTATTTTTTCAGATATTTATAATATTATTATGGATTATTAAATCATTTCAACGCAATCATAAGCCTGTCTCATTTCAGTGGATTTTTTAGAAGAGGGAAAACATTGCATTAGACATCTCTCGAAAATAATGACAATCTCAAGCTTTGGTGCTGCCTTTAACTAAAGACCTTGTGACTTCGTGACATTTGATGGATGTACTGATTTTTTTGCTATCATTCACCACATCCACTGGGATCTAAAATCGTTGAGAAACTTTTTATTAGAATTTTTGCTCTAGTGAGAAATAATCACTTGGTCACGCCTTTTGAGAGTGATAATACGATCATTTAGCTGTGGTGAAGTCATTTGTTATGTTCCGGAAATTAATGGAGAAATACTACTTCGCCATCAGAAACGGTGAAACAATGAAACAAACCGGTACGGCGTCAATATCTTGACAGAGAAATGTTGCATAATATGTCGCAAAAGTATAAGAAAAATTCGTATTGAACATATCATGCCACAGAGCCCGTAGCTGTATCAATAGCGAGACAAATCTAGTCAGTAACTGACGAGACGTTGCTGAGCCAACGATAGCAGCAGACTGTTACCGAGCCAGTATCATTACAGCAAAACGTTCTAACTGTCGCAAAACCAACATCAACACTCCATCGAAATTACACAGTTCGATCTTCCCGCTGGACCTTGAGGAAACTCGCTCTTCGCTCGTCAGCGACACTAGAGTAAATACTGCACACAAAACGTCGAGTAAATTAGATCGAAAAACGACAGACGTTAAACACATTCCAGCAGATATTTATTTTTTAATGGGATTTGAGGGCACGGATATGATTTCCATTAACACGTAAACACCTACTTCCGTTCTATTTTCAGGCCTTCTCTTTCTTCCTCGTAAAGAGATGTAGACTAGAGGAGGGAAGAAACTCACGTGTTTGACCAAGAAATTACCACAGCAAATTTTAACGCGGGCAAAGCAAGGCAAATATTTGGTTAAGGGGCTAAGCGCAAACGAGAACACTTTTTTCCCCATAAAAGCAGTTTTGGCTTCTATTTTCTGGCTTATCCTGGGCAAGGATGAAAGGAAGCACATTCACAAGTCTTGTAGAAAGATTTCATGGAGTAGCCAGACTTGAATCAAGACAACTACCATGCCGTCCTCTAGCCCTCAACAAGGGTTGATCTCGACCCTCTGTTATGCCAGAAAACAGGACACCACAAAAGAAATTCATTGCAGGCGTTTGTTTTTTTTTCCTTTTTTAGTTTTTGTGTCATTATATTTTAGTGGGAAGCGAGAATACAAATCTTCGAAAATTACTCTTACGAAAAATTCTTCCCCGCTAAAGAGAATAACCGTTTTTACCTATGTACTGTCTGTTGGCAATTGTATTTGTCCATATGTTGTAACAATCATTATCGTGAAAATAATAAACTTGTGACTGTGAATCTGAATCTGTGACTATTACTGCCACAATAACAAAAGTGAAGATTCTGCTCTGAGTGTCTGCTCTCTGAACCTCTTCTTTTTTCACAAAGAATTTTTTTTCTAACATCTGCAAACCTGGAGTTGCAGTCTTTCGTCGCGGCTCGTTAGCTAGGAAGGATGCGCTGGACATGGGCAGGAAAGTGTTATTTTTTTAAAGAGTTACTATGTCCCCGCAAGAGCAAGGGCTGAAAATCTATGACAATCAAATTACAAATTCGGTCGACCAAAATGGTTTCGGAGTTGAATTGATTTTCATTCTGGGCAGCTCGGACTTTGCCCAGTCTCGAGATGGGACGGGAGGAGACGGCTAAATTCTGAACAGTCTCGGGACGGGAAGGCAAAATGAAGAATGTTCAAGTAATTACGCTACTGTCTTTGTGAATGTTTCCGGGAGAGGGATGAGTGAGGGGAATTAAAATGCCTTTTCAACATTGGCGCCACAGGAAGCGAGACATCGCGACAGAAGGGGCGGGGAATGAGGCTGTCTCTTATNATTTGGCCTCTATATCCATCCCCTATACTCTGATTAAGAGGGGTAAATGGGATAAAGACAGAAGATTTGGAGTGGGGGTGGGTGTTAAAGTGGCAGTCAAGAGTCATGAAATGCCCTTC
>JAWQUT010000041.1:2024985-2032485 GCA_033807755.1 Ellobium chinense
TAGATCTACCTTTCAGTTTCCTGCCCTGGTATTTTCCATTCATCGACCTAACACATTGTTACAAACACGCCCTGTCTTCTCCCGTTCAGCCAGAATGAGTGGAGTTTAAACAATGCGCTTTTATCTTCTTTTCTCGCCAATTATGTTAACAACAAAGGAAGAACAGTCGTCATGAAGGCTGGAATGCCGAAAAGTGAAACAAATGTTGACATTTACCAGTTTCAAGTTTAGTGTAAAAGGTCAGTCATGGAGGCAGCTACTGTCCCACCTGTTGACTGTCCGTCGTTACAGAGAAGAACTAGAGTGTCAAAACCTACATCAAGACATGGACATTTAATAACTATGTCAATTAGGCTAAGTCACAAGTATCGGTATAAATATCGGGTGATATTAATACTTCCTTAAAACTTAAAGCCACGTATCTGACCGTTATGTTTGGAAGACAAGTCTCACCTACTAATGGTGTGGACACTATCTCAACTGAAATGGATTTCGTATTTCAGATACTAGCAATTTTTGTATCATTTTTCATCACCTTCGGTTCGGAGGGTCTCTAAACTAGCGAGCTGCAAAGTTTCGATGCAATATGAAATGTTTATTCGAGAAAAGTCGAAAAAAAAACAACAAAAGCGTGTAAAGCTGCGACTGAAATCAAATTTTAAGCTGTCCCATCATGCCGTTCCTCTCTTGTTATACTTCGGGCGAGACTTGAAGCTGGGCCACTTCGACATGTTGGACTCGATGTCAAGATGTTGCCACAGAGGAAACTGTGAAAAAAAAAACTATTTGCAGGCAAATATGAATGGTTGTCCCTGAAACCTGCTTGCCTCAACCGGCAGATGGTCGCCGGAACAGGTTACACTTTTTCAAGAATCTAAAAGGGAATTAACTGTACTTATGTTTCTTACCCTCTTTCCAAAGAAAGCCCTTTTATAAGAAACTAACTAGGATTGTGGTAGGAAGACGTTTAAAGGAGCGGCTGTAGACGGTAGAGGGATAGTCGAGGAACATGGGCAAAGAAGTATTTCAGCTCTATCTTTTTACACTTAATAAAAGTATGGAGATGCCAATGGTATCTGGCATAAGGGTATGAAATTTTAAATAGTCCCTATAAAGCCAGAAAATTGACCATGAGGCAGGGGGAAAGGGGCTGGATTTGAATTTTTTTTAAGGTTTTGATAGATGCAATTACTTTTGGAGAGTCAGAAAAGGTGTGGTTTTTGCCCTTTAAGTATAACTGTGTGGTTGTTGCTGGACCGGTAAGTTATCCTGCTTACAGTGCGAAAAGACCTAAATTATCAGGTAGCTTTATTAGCTACCAAAATTTCCAAAGTCGGTTTGGTTTGGGGATATTTTTCTAGATGTAAAAATTTGAAAAAAAGAGTTGAATAACATGTGTGGAAAGTATTTTGGCATGGAACCCCTTGATAAGCTACTGAGAGGTATAAAAGCTGATAAAACCAACAATGGAGGAAAAAAACATTGGTGTCTTCATACCTAAAAGAATTAAGCTGTAGTTTCATTTCCCACATTCTACTATCCTACCTTTTGACATCCGTTAGGATTATTCTTACTGCCACAACCAACGCATGGTTTTGTGTGTGTTTGCATGTGTATGTGTGCTCGCGTGTGTAATTGGTTAGGTAAATGCAGGCAAGTGTGGTGCATATGTGCATGTATATGTGTGGGTGGTTGTGGGTGTAAAATGTGTAGTGGGAGGGCTTCACTACAGCCTTAGAATTGCTAGATCAGAGACAACAATAGAAAGAAAAGAGAGAGTAATGAAAAAGGAGAAAGAAAAAAGCAAAAGTAAACATTCTCTTGTGAGAAAAGTTCATTGTGCGACGGTTAAGGTGACTGTAGAAGGAGGGAGAAGGTGGGAAGGTGAATAAGTGGAGGATATGGTTCGAAATACAATACGTGTTTGTCCTGGTCCCTACGTCCATTGAAAATGGTATTCATAACTCTTATACATAACAATAACCTTTGTTATTTACTCCTGAACACAGATTACCTATCTTTTTGTACAGTTTTCAAAGGTTTTGCCTGCCATTTTTCCTTCACATAAAGATCAATAAAAGTTTCATCCATTACTTTTTAAATGAGTATCTGAAAAAGAGATAATCTCACTGCCTGTCATTGTCTCTCGTTTTTGACAAGATAGAAGGTGCAACGACTGTCACAGGATTTAGTACTATCAGGTTTTTTTATTACAGCCTAAATGACATTTCTGTGAGGACAGGAACCATCAGAGGAGAGAGGGGTGGAGACAGTGAAAAAGGCATGTCTGTTCCTCCACATTCACCTTCACTCTAGAGTCAGCAATGGCAAGGACTGAGAGAAGTTTCACTGAGCTCATATATGAAAGAAAGAAAGAAAAAGAAAGAAAGAAAGGGATCATCTATTATTTCACGTATGACAGAGGACAGAGGGAAGGGAGGGGGAGTGGGAGGATGAGGTTGCTGGCATCGGACGTATAGCATGCTTTAGAAAGAGTGGGGAGAGGGTTAAGATGAGAAAAGGTACGCTCTTCTCGATGACGTTTGATGCAAAATGAACGGATAAAAAATAGACGGGGAACGCTCGAAATGGGTTCGGGGAAAAGCCGAAATTACAGATAGCAAATGAGGGGAGGTGGGAGAGGGAGTGGGACACAAAAATCCCAAATTCAAAATCACTTAAATCGACGGAAGACCCTCATAAGGGCTATTCCTGGTGCTTCTTCCATTCTACTTCCCTCCTCCACCACCACCACCACCACCACCACCACCGATATCAAAATTGTCTGCCATGGCTACAATTCTTTAAGTTGCGTAGTATAAGAAAGTGGTATGTCATAGCATGTTATTAATAGCATCAACAAGATCCTGAGGATGTGTTGTCTATGTAATGATCTGTAGTTGAGATCTCATGAGAAGCTGCAAAGAGCCGCGTTTAAGACATTGCTGCACGTAAAGACCTTTTTTTTTACCGAACCACCACCTTTGAATCAATGCTCATACCATTATTAATAAAGCACGAAGCTCCCTTTTCATCAGGTCAACATTTCACTTAGTGAGAGTCATGACCGTGGTCTTTGTACTAGCATTTTTCTACTTCAATCTCTGTATACTCCTTTTCTCTTTACATCTATAGAATAGGCGCCAAGTGGTAAGGTATGGCATTGTCTTTCATTTAAGCGTTCCAGTATTTATACCCACTATTAGTATTCCTATATAAACCCGATGATTTCAGCAAACATCAGTACTACAGTTTGTCTCAGCTTCAGGCTTTAACTTAGATCCATCTCAAAGGCAATACAGATATGGCCTTCACACTGCAACTTTGTGTTTTTGGTGAGTACTGAAAATATGTACTGAAGTACACTAGTGTAGATTCTTAAACGATTCTTATCCTAGATTTTTATGTGCATATTAGGAGTGTATACTTAGTAAATAACATTTTAAAGCCAGATGCATATTTATGAGAAGCCTCCTTCATCAACATCACCACTGGCTGACATAGATTTAAAGTTCGTTTGCCTCACCTATGGTACCACTGTTATGTCAGTTATATCAGCATGTTCATCATCATCATCACTGCCATAAGCACCACATTACCATCACCACTAGCACGAACGTTGCCACCATATCATTCCCTCCATCTTTATCACTGTTTAAGAAAAGTGAAATTTCAGAAATCTATTTCATATATAGAGACATGAGTTTTAGGCAGAAAATAAGTTTTAGGTATGTGGGAAAGTGTAATCCTCAAAGAGTTACGAGTATAGATTCATATACATGATTATTGCCATATGAGGAGGAAGAGACCGCCATCTTCATACCTTCATACGAAATCCCACAGCTTTTGCACTGGCACTCACCCTGACCGCTGCCCAACAAGCCTACTCGGCAGGATGTGGCGTGGCCTTGCAGGACATCCCAAACCCAGCATCTGATAGTTGTACCGCCTTCTATCGCTGTTACAATTACCGACAGTACAGTCTGAGATGTCCCCTTGGACAGGCCTTCGATTTTGACAGATCTCGATGCAGGTAAATTTGTTCAACATAATAACAGATGTAAGATTGCATTGACCGTCCATCAGCTGTAGTATATTATTATCAGTCGAGTTACGGTATATCATCTGCCAGAGACAGGTGTCCTATACGTCAGTTGTCATTTACACCGTGTCTGTCACTTGTCGTCTGCCAGGTATCATATGGGATAGGTTATCCTCCGAACATCAGAAATAATGTCTGCTTGTATGACAAAATCATGTCGAGTGTCTCATGTTCAGTGTCTTAACTTTCAGGGGTACCGGTACAAAAAACAAGCATGATTTAAGCCTTGATGTGTGCTCCACCTCCTTGCTCCTTGTAGTCATTCGGCAAATGTCATCCAAATTTTGCCGATGAAAGAATACTGGAGGCAATGCTTTCAATTATCGCTAGGTACCATGTGTTGCAGTGTGGTGAATATAGAAGTACTGACCAGATCAGCAGTTGTGTTAGTATAGGACTGCCATCAAGGCGTTTCATATGATCTCATATGATACTGCTGATTTACTTAACTTGAGGTTTAAAAAATCGAATTCTGATTAGAAGACTCTGGAGCATGTTGGCTGACACTGGACAGGAAAGCTAAGGGAGCCAGATTCAGTTCGTGATAAGAGAACGCAAGAAAAAAAATTGAAGTATTCGGTGATTTGGTGTTTCTTTCCAAAACTCATTACTGACAATGTTTAGCAAAAAAATTTCAGCAACACACTTTTCACATAATGTGAAGCTGCCAAGTGCTTGTACTATTTCCTAATTTGGGCCATACTCATATTTATCAATACATTATTGTCATTTCATCACAGACCAGAAGATCAGGTCAACTGTCCACTTCAACTTCAGAGATTCCAGGCCCCGGGAGTTCCATCTTACATGCGTTATCCCTCGGTGAGACTTGCACAGTAATAATTCACCGTCACGCTCATTCACGTTTACCTAAGTCATTTTTAGGATGATTTGAGTGCTTTATTATTACCGTGATCTTCCATTTATCTTCTTTTCCTATTAAAACAAATGTAGAGCCCTGATCCGTTATTATATCCCAGTCTTAGAGCTAATTCACATCTGCCTCATTGTTTTGCTTTGAGCAACAGGTTGAGAGCGCTAAATTTCTCAAAATTTCAAAAACTAGGCAAATGTGAAATGAGCGTGACGTCATGTCATACAATCTAGCATTACCAAAAACCACTTTGATATATTCTGGTAACACCCGGGGTGCCCCGGGGTGCAATTTTGTGTGTGTGTGTGTGTGTGTGTGTGTGTGTGTGTGTGTGTGTGTGTGTGTGTGTGTGTGTGTGTGTGTGTGTGTGTGTGTGTGTGTGTGTGTGTGTGTGTGTGAACACCGTAACGTGATTCAATTCAAGAGATGCGAGAAGGAAGGGTGGAAAGCAAGTTATAATGGGATTTGTAGATGGACTAGAACAGGGCTCGGAAGCCAAAATATAGTCCGCCAAGGATGTAAAACTTGACGTGCGAAGTTACTGTAGACTTGAGTGCTGTTCTCATCGATCTCTATATATTGTTTTATGCCATGCTTTATGGTGTAGCATGTTTACTTGTGTAAGATATGGCCCTCACACGATGGCTTAAATACAAAGCCGGCCTCCCTTCTAGGAAAGCTGGCTAGACTGTAATGACTCTCACAATTCCACTTGAAACCTGCGCTTTTTGCTTGAGCAAATCTAATAACATAATTATGAAAAGGAAGGCGTCAGTTACATGTGGGTCTACAGAGCATGGTACCTCTAGTCGTAGTATTATTCATTGTGTTGTTATGTTGTCGTCATTATCCTTATCTTCGCCAGAGATACTTTTCACAATGCTTCTCGCTCATGGTGCCATTTGTAATTATAATGTTCATAACTCTGACGAAGCCCTGAAGGACACTGTCATCACTGGCACCAGTGTTACCAAAAGTCTCACAATGTATAATATAAATTCCTTTACCACTTTCGCCATCAACATCATCTTCATCTCATCATCAACATCATCATCATCATCATCCTGATCATCCACTTCATCTCCACCATGGTTCACACTATAGCAGTAAGGAAGCTAAATTAGGACATAAACATTAGGTTGGTGTAAGTCGAAATGGAATTTAGTATCTTTTGTAATATATTTTCCGTGCACAGGACCAGCCAGAGAGAGAAGTTGAAATCCGGGTAGTCCACGTCCCACAGGGCATTGACCCAAATAACATCCAGTTCCTTAACAACGGGAGACAGATTCCGGTGACCAGACAAGTTGCTACCCAGGTAAATTTACCCCACCATGAGTCAAGCCATTAGTTTGCTTCACTGCTGACGAGATGGGTGATTTCTTAATGTTCTTATTTAAGTGGTATTGAGGGGACACAGGTTTGAAAAATCTTTATTTAGTCACAACAGGCGAGGAAGCTGCAGCCTCAGGCCAATGCAATGGAATTAATATTTGGAAATGTGATTATTTGGCCTATCCCTCAGACGAATTTGCAATTAGAGTGGAGAGACGATCATTTTTTTTTCGTGGATTTTATTTCTAGTTTATGAATATTTTTTTTCTAGACACCTCCAAAGCCCGTTAGTCAGTGAAAACCGACTCGATAAACCTCGTGTCCATCTAGAATGGAATCTCTGAATTAAACTGCTTAGCTGGTCATTTCATCTAGTAAATGATAATTGTTTTTGATGGTCGATATTGCAAATTCAGCAGTCTACTTATTTGATTCTCTTTGAACACATCTAATCTTCAGTTAAATTTCTGGTGATTCCGAGATCATGTATCTTAACATTATTTCAAATATCACATAATGAACAAATATATAATAATCATTTATTTAATTTCATACCTGTGTACCTTCTCTTAAATGTAAAGTTCCTCATTCTCTAACAAACCGACTTGTAAAAGATCACTCTCATGAATTCACTTGTTGAAAATGGAAAAAGGAAAGGGGGAGGAAATACTGAGATTCATGCAAACTCTACAATCTACAACACCTTCACTAAAAAAAATGCTACAGCGCCCCACTCACGTCCTGTGATAGATAGTTTGAAAGCATCGCCCGTTTGGCTCTTGGTTTCTGTGGGAATTCAATACTGACGACTTCTTCCATTACTCTTTTATCACAGGGAGGTCAGATCTTGACAGGAACTCAACCTCAAGCTACCATCCCGGCACAAAACCCTCAACCCGTCTTTGGCACTGTGCAAGGTCAAGTTCTGTCTCCACCAGGCCAAGTTCAGATTCAGCTTCCACCAGGCCAGGGTCAAGGACAGGTTCAAGGTCAAGCCCAAGGGCAAGCCAACATTCCCCTCTTCGTGCTTAATGGAGGTGGGCAAGACACCAACAATGACAACAGCAAGTAAGCTGTGTGTGGTATCTTGAGAAGGACACCGCTTTGGTCTAAAATGTAGCCGATCGCAAGGTGTCTTCGGGACAAGGAACCACTCAGCCTTGGAGCTGAGCAGGGAAATCATCGCAGC
>JAWQUT010000041.1:2038198-2117219 GCA_033807755.1 Ellobium chinense
CTGAACATGACCTGTTCTCACCAACTTATGCAGGCAAATTATTCACAAAATGAATCCATTGTACTTAGTTTGTACGTTTCTGCTCATGACGCTCTTGACGTCGTATTTATTTAATTTCTTCAAAATTTTTATTCCAGTTTTATATTTCTTTATATCCGTCATGCCTTTTCATTTTTTAAAACGTTAGCTTTCGTGCATAAAGCCAACGGTTACAGCTTCAACATTAGATGTCAGAACCGCGAAATCTAGTCTGGCATCTTCTTTTTACATCCTACAGTGGCAAAAACAAAATAAAACAAAAAACTCAGGAAAGATGAAAACACTAGATATATGATGGGTCAGTTGCGTTATTTGTCGACACAGACGAAATAAGATCATTCAGTCATTTTTCGACAAAATATCTAAAGACGAAATCTGGATTTGACTTACAAATCAGTTCTTAATTGAGGGAGGGAGGAGGGGGGATGGAATCAAATAGCCAAAATAGAACAGAAGTTTTGTTGTTTTTTTTATATTTTCAAATTACCGACTTTATCTAGTTTACAAGAAGGTTTAGGCTGGATAATTTACACGACCCGTTTCCTGAATACTATAGCCTAACGTCGCCTCAGTTAATACATACAGTGTGTGGGATAGGGTGGGGGGAGAGAGGGCAGAGGCGGGATATAAAAACAATTTCTATTGCAAGCAGGTAAATATTTTAAACATTTTGAAATAGTCTACTGAATGGAGATTGTTTTGAGGTTTGTGGGTTTTTTTTGTTGTTTCTTTAAACAAATCTTCATACAAAATGGAGGCTAACGAATGGACAATGATTCGTTCACATTCTGTATGAGGCAAAATTATAATAGACAGAATTTCTTTCGTGTGAGTTTCTGATTTGTCAAAGGCACAATGACCACAGTGTTTGCCTGAATTCTCACGTTCTCTGTTCCACTAAGCCGACAAGTGTGTGTCTCACGCACGAAGATTTGCACACAAAATCAACACAAAGTATCGTCCTACTTTCCCGGAAGTAGCTTCGACCGTTGTGTAGCCTACTTTAGATCTGGTTAAAAAATTTGTCAGAAGTCACGCAGACCACTACTGTATTTACGATGACGGACAGTAGCGTACACAAGCTCGGTAATTGTTTTCTGTAGCCGTGCCATTGAACATTTTTTTGCATTGTCATCAATGAATTGGCCGTAGGCCTACGTTTTTCCTTTTGTTTCGCGTTACTGTTTCTTGAAAACTTTCAGGCCTCGGAAAACGTGTGAAATAAATTTTGTTTTTTCAAACTACACGAAACTTTCATTGAATCTGAACTGATTAATTTCATATTTTCGTGGAGGAGTCATCAGATGCATGATGTTTCTTCTTGCTGTTGCTGGTAAGTGCCATGAACTGATCTCTATGATATGCTGAGCAGCAAAATTTGAGAGACAGAAAAAGTATGACCGACTGACTTTACAGTGCATATCGACAGTCTTGCCATAGGACCGGCTACGTTTATTTATGACGTATGAAAAAATTCAGCCTGGCCGGTTATATGAGAGGACCGTCGATATGTTGTTCAGCCGACTATATCTTCCTATTCGCTTGCCCAGGATGCAGTGTGATAATCTGTTTTTCCACAGATAGTAAATCCTCCCCTCCAACAATCACACTTCATGGCGTTTATAGTTAATTCACTGTGTCTTTTGTGTTGTTGTTTTTTAAACTTTTGTTCTAAAAGACTGTCAACAAGTCGACCCTTAAAATCTGTCCACCCGCCAAAAGTGAAGTCGCATAACTTACATCGCTTGCACGATATCATCACTTTTTTTTTATTTTTAAACTGAATCAACAGTCCTCAATTTCTTGCACATTTCTTTTTCACTGAATCTACAGTTTTCAATTTCTTGCATTTCTCTTGTGTGAGAAGACAACCCTAATAGATCGATTGCCAGATATAGGAGCGTGTTGATATTAAAATGAACTCATTCAAATTTATCAAGTTTAATGAGTGGCTAATGCTGCATTCTCATTGGCTATGTGAGACCTCAAAGTGTGCCCTTGCAAATACAGTCTTAGCAAAGGAAACGTTTTACCATTTGCGAAAAAGGAAATGATTCCCGGAATGAGACCTATGATTTTCATGGCGTTACCTGGCTCTTTGTGCCTTAACGAATTTCTTGAAATGGGTATTGATATCACCCGCCCTATTAAACTCTGAAACGTAAGAGCTATTTCATGCTGGGATCAGTAAGGCTTGAAATAATCTGTGGCCCATAGACTATATTCCGTAAGAAAGCCGCAGTAATGAAATCTTGGACAGCGCCAGCTAATGGATTGTCTTTCTTTGCGTATCTCCTCTTTTGACTTATATTATCATATTCTGTTTCTTTCTTGTACATAAGTTCAAGCAATAAATTGAGTCGTGTTATACACCCAAACTTTCAGGTCCAACTTTCTGCGTGCAGATCTGTGAAGATATCTAGTTTTGCTCCTAGCATTAACGAGAAACTTGATTTTAAAAAGTACAATCGGAGTGGCTTAACACGAGGTTTTGCCGACACCCACAGGGCAAGCGATAGAGGAAAGATACTGCTCTCATATACTGATCAAATTCAGTGCTTATATTAGGCTTCTCTTTGGTGAATAATAGATGAAATTAACCAGTCATCAGCGCTTGTCGAAGTGTTTCTATTTTGCTACATATCTCTATATCTCTCCACCGGTTGCTCCCACATATGTTACGAGTATGTCCTTAAATGCACATCTGTCCTTCTGTGAACACTGGAAATCAAAAGAGCTAGGGAAAAAAAACACAACAAAATTCTCAAAACTTCATACCTCCATAGTTACAGAACATGCGTGTTTTATGCGTTCTTTCATTTTTGTTTCTAAGGGGCGGGGGGAGCGGGATGAGGAGTGCGAGACATCTTTTTAGAATCACATTTATTATTATTATTATTTTGACATGATAATTAGCTCTACCCGATTTCGGCGCACCAATAATACTGCATATCAAGTATATTATTATTACCCATATGTATCATATGTTCAGAATATGTTACGTTTTAGCCGGATAAAGAGACCGTTGCACTCTCCTACCCAACAGAGGCTAACGTTTACGTAATATTATAGATGGTTTCGCATCAAACCTTTTTTTTTCAAATTCCAACTCTCGAAAGACACGACAAAGTGCAAAGGCATATAAAGAAACTCCGTCTACAGCGAATTTTGCTCATTTACTTTTATGATCCCACAATCAGCTGGTTTTGGGGTCTGCGAAGGATATAATATATAGGCACATGAAATGCATTTTTAAAAAATCAGGTTTACAGCAAGGCATACTTACCGATAGAACAATAGAACCACTTTTATACGTATCGCACTGAGCCAAACATTAGGACTGAGGAGTCCAAGAGTAAATCTAATTTGTTTAAAGATATCAAAGTAAGGAAGAGACAAGCTTGTTTTGTGACTTAGAGGTGTGAAACATTGAGGGAAATGTTTTCACAATTATTTCTGGCATTTTTTATAAATATTCACATGAAGACAGATGTGCAAGATAGGAACACAATACAAATACAATATATGCCTTTTATTTAACAAATATCCCAATATTGTCCTTCCTCTTTCCATCCCCTAATAGAAAGGTCACAGAATCCACCCATCCATCCATCCATCCATCCATCCATCCATCCATCCATCCATCCATCCATCATCCATCCATCCATCCATCCATCCATCCATCCATCCATCCATTCAGAAGAGATCGTATGTTCCTCCCACAAAGATCATATCATAACAGTCATCTCTACTTCAGCCAATCATTTTCCACAGCTTCAGTCCTGACTCTAGCGTCAGCGCAGGTAGGGCTATGCCCCGCCCCTACAGGTGACTTCCCTAATCCAAGCAGTGAACAATGCACGACTTTCTTCCGCTGCTTACAAGGCAGTCCCACCCTCCTTCGATGTCCAGCCAATCAGAGATTTGATTTCTTATTCAGGATTTGTCGACCTCAGGATACAGTGGATTGCAATAGGTAGATCACAAAGTTCACACGTTACGCCATTTCGGCTCTGGCAATCCTTTTCGTGAATGAAAAATCAATATTATGGTTTAATAATATTGTATTGAGATGCATTTATAATCAAAAACCATCTGAATAATAGAATGATATATGCAATGGATCCGGTCCACACATGGTTTCTTTTTTTTTTTCCTCATACTTAGTATCGAGGTCTACTTATTGTTGAGGTGTTTTGAGGAGGCTCTACCATATAAGAATAACAAGTCTAGAGCAGAATTTCAATGTTTTAAATTCTACACTACACAATATTGCGACAACTGCAGAAATTAAAGCTGTTCCTCCCAAGTGAACTGTTGTTATAACAGCATACATTTCAAAAAATCATTATAAAGACCCAATCATATTCCAGTAGAACCTAGACTAAATCCATTTAAACAATAGTGAAATGTGTTGCTCATGTAGGCCTAAAAAACACATAACTAATATTTTTTTCCCAACAGCCAACTCCAGCTTTTCGCCGCCCCTGCCATAACCGGCCTCAATGGCTTAGGATCTGGTGGACTGGGGGGACTTGGAACATTGGGCGGTCTCGGGGCGTTGGGCGGTCTAACAGGAGGCGGACTTGGAGGTGGGCTCGGAGGTGGGCTCGGTGCCGGGCTTCCAAATGGAGGACTGATCAATTTGTTGACGCAGCTGGATGGAGGGGACGGACAAACCGGTGGTGACGATGGACTGGCCACTTTGCTCATGGTCTCCGCACTGATGAACCAAAGAGTGAGTGAGTGAGTGAGTGAGTGAGTGAGTGAGTGAGTGTGTGAGTGAGTGAGTGAGTGAGTGAGTGCATGTTTGCGTGTGTGCGTGCTGAGAGCAGGGGAAAATGAGCTGATGGCGAGCTGTCTACTGTAATTCAGAAACTTTGGATAAAAATCCATACACTACTCTCAGTGTCATTTTATTATGTCATTGTATCTTTCACTTCCAGTTGTTATCCACAGACTCCTCTCCCATCCCGACAATAGAAAATGGTCTCCTTTGTCAGGGATGGATCGCACATATCAGTCCCCGAATACAGTTCTAACCTCTCCATCATTGCTTTCCTCAAGACATTCAGCTAAGTACAGACCTGCCCCTGGCTACAGGTTGGGACAGTTGCTCGTGTACTTCTATGCTGATGAGTGGCAAGTGATTTTCTATTAAAGTCAGGCTGGTCAGTGCTGCTTTCGATTAGGTTGAGCTGAATCTGTTGTTCTGTCAGATGTCCAAATTTAAGAGCGTGGATGTGATCCATGATCTGCCAAAGTCCAGGAGGCGTGCCTTCTATGGATTGGCATGAAAGAAACAAAGTGTGATGTGTCGCTGGTCAGGCCAGCTCTATACAGCCTTATTCAAAACTCATTCTTCTCCTGCAAACATGCAGACAAACGAAAGCCATGGCATTGCCTTAACTTTTCTTTTCTTTCTTTTTCCCTACCCTGTGTTCCAGAACCAACAGACTAGTTCTGGTCCAGTAGCCTCCAGCCCTGTGAGCCCTGTCTACGGTCAGGTTCCAGTAAGTCAAGTGTTGCCTTTGGAGCAGCTGCAGCTCAGTCCTTCTCAATGGCAGCAGCCTGTGGCATATATCGGCACTAGTGGGACTGGTGTGAACGCAGGACAAGGGTTAACCACTGCTAACGGAGGGACTTTCTTCATGATACCTCAGGTAAGTGAAAACTTCGGTACAGGGAACAGCGCTGGATTAATTAGGTATTCTCAGCTCCATCACGTGACCTAGGAAATCTTGCTCACACGTTGGTTTGTTTACATGCTCTGCTTATGTATGATCACTCGTCATTTATCAAAATATCCTAGCAATCCCTAGATCACGTGGTGTAACTGACCCGTCTGAAAATACCTCATTCTTCGTAGAAACTCTAAATTTAACCCCCTCCCCCTTTTTTGTTCGTATAATACACAATGATAACCAATGCAAGCGAAACAAGGAGAAGACTTATAAAGGCATGATGAGGAAGTGATTATAAAAGAGGGTCAGGTCACATTAAAGTTACAGACAGAATGAACATGGTCCTGCAGTGCAGTGAGAACTGATTACATTTAAATTTAAGTTTGGCTTACCCTCTTCATTCATCCTACTCAGACTCTAGACCATTCCATACATGTGACTATTCCAGTATTGTAAAGCAAGCCCATGAAGGATGTATCATGAATAAAACCGACAATGTTTCTGGTTTTATTTTACTTAGTTTGGTCAGATTTTTTATACAATTTTTGCAACCTCTAAACGTACCAACGCTCTTCATTTAACTGAGATTACAACCAGTCTCTTATTAGTTGGAATTATATTTTTAAAAAAAGCAGTTTCTTTTTCTCTGAGTCATTGATAAGTGTTCATTCCTGAAGTTTCTTAAAACCCTGAGTGGCCTAATTTCAATCTGTTCAGTAATCCTTACAAACGGGCTTCTGTGTAAAGTGTAAAAAAAAAATTTATATATATATAGTTATGTAGCACAACATAAATGTACATTTTTTTGTTGTTATTTTAAACATGCAGTATGCCGCTGTGCCTGGTCAGCAAGTGTCATACCAAGGTCAGCTTCAAGGAAACGCATTGTATTGGAATGGAGCAGGTTTGGTTAGTCAAGGTCAGACGTTGGGACAAGGACAGGTGCCGTATTTAGGTCAAAATGTCGCTCAAGGACAAACTGGAGTCCAAGGTCAGCTTCAAGATTCTGATCAAAGTGGAGGGCAGGTTCAGGGTCAAACCTTTGGTCAGGGTCAGGGTCAGGTTCCAACCAGGGTTCAACGTGGAGGTCAAGGTCTGTTACAGAGGCGAGGACAAGGTCAAGCTCAAAGTCAAACAGGGCAAGTGCAGAATAGTCAGACTCAGTTTCAACACTTCCTTAACCTCCCTCGTTCTGACAAGGCCGACGACCCTGATGATGCCAATGATAATTAAAAAGGCACCTTCAAATGAAACACTTTCATTATTGTAGTAGTGCCTCTTATGGATCTAAAAAGAGACGTGACTCCAGAGAGGAGGGAACGATAGCTCTAATTTTTTTTTCTTCAATTTCTGTGTTTGGTGGCTGAGAATAGTGATTATATCATATCCCCAGTTCCACGGGAATCCATCACTGTCTCTGATAAAAAGTATTATATAGACTGTGCTGTATATTGTTAGTGAAATATACAACTGAATTTTACTTGGTGAATATGGTGTGCAGCGTAATATTTTCATGATTTACACGCAGGTGGTGGGATGTGCGACTGAATGGTTTTGAGAGAAGCTGATTAAAAGATATTGAATATACTTACGGAGTTGAGTGACGTTTTGAAGGTAGAACAGTGTATGGCAAAGAGAAAAGAAAGGGAAGTGGGGACAGGGGAGGGACTGGAATGCTCATGTGCCTTTATAACTCGAGCAAAATCACGTTTCCTGTATGTTGATAAAGAAAGAGCAGAGCATGAGGAGAGTGAACAAAGGGCACGACAACAACAACAACAAAACTTGAGAGGACGAGAGAACGGTAACCTGAGTAGTACTCTTAAAGGTGACAAAAAATCCGGTTCAGGTCTTTGACACCTATTGTTTTTTCTTTCTTTGGTCCTATTAACGTTTTGTGTTATTCCACATATACCACTGTGATTTCGGGAGGTTAAAGTACTTCTTTTGCCCGATCTCTTAACGGGAAGAAAAAGAGGGGTCAACGCCCAAAATTTTTTTACAAATCCCTTTCGAAGAAGGTTACCTCGAATTCTGATTTGGTCCCCAATTTTTCAATTGGCTGGTTTTGACCGCGTGCGAATACATAGGCCTACACACTTTTATTTTTTTATCTAGAAGGCTCAAATTGTACCTGAAACTTTAAAATTGGATGCTTTATTTAGATCACAGGTCAATTTACATATTTCAACACTCTGACACTGGCTGGCAGGGCCCCAAAATGGGGGATTTTATATGTTACCGGATTAATTGAGTTGTACACAATGAGTGATCTGCCCCTCTAATAGGTGTCACAAACCTTCATTATGGATAAGGGACTAAATCTAGCTTTGCTTGGCTAATACTGTACATTATTATGTACAAAACAGTTCTTATCAGGTACAAAGTTCCAAGTCTTACAGGTTGATCTGAATCAGGTTAAGTTTGTGGGATGTCCACATCGCACTTAGACTGCACCTTAGGATTATTACCTGATAGAAGATCTTTAGTATTAAGTGGATGCATGTCCAACGTGCACGCATCTGAGTTTATCTTGTCATCCCAGAGAACTAAGGAAACGATGTTAACTACTCTTAACGTCAAAGCTTTAGCACCTTCTGCACAAGAAGAAGGAATGTGTCATAATCACTGCACCATACAACCTTTGTTTATGGATTCATTAAGCAAACTCAAAAGCAAACTCATATATACTGTGTTACTGCACAAAAAAATTCATGGTTTCACTCTATAATACAATTGCATAGAAGAGAATGATGCTTTTCAAGATTCCAGAACAAGCATATTGCAGAAAAATGTTTCAGGCCAACATTTACAGTTTACTTAGTTGTGACATTGCTCATATTTCACTTAGTTTAATCAACAAAATTGATGCATGATCATGCTGTGCAAACTATGCCATTGCAATCTGAAAACAAAGCTCTTAACAATCTGTCCAAACACCCTTAATACAAATTTACAGGATCCACCAATTGATTCAATGTAAGCCGAATTTCAGATGATTATTGATCCTAGGGAAAGATAAGGGTAGTATGTCTCAGTGGAGTTAGCAACACAGCAACGGTCATGTGTTGGGAGCTATGATGGGTTAATAATAAATAACAAGCCTTTGTCTGGCCTTGGGTTGTGTAAGTGGCATGTCGGATGATTTATTGCAAGTATGAAAGACCATGGATTTAATTTTAAAAAAAAAAACCAAACCTACAGTGGTGTGGGATTTGGAAATTGGTTTGTAATTGGCAGGTTTTGGGGAATAATGTTTGTTTCATAACAAAAGATAAAAGAAAATATCAGGACTTTTGACAAGTTTTGTAATTTCATCATTTACCCATTGAGCGTTTTCTAATTAACATGTCTGAGTGTAGTGCATGGTCTCAGTACTCCACTAAGGAATCCATTGAGTCGGTTTCAGGTCACTATCTTTTCTGATATCTTAAACACTGCTGCATACAAGTACAAACTCAAACTGAAATGGATTCAGGGGCAATGTGGACATTTCCATTCACAATGACTCAGGCCTCAAAAGAAAACAACAAATTTTATTCCTGAGAAATGTAATCTGCAGATTTAATGAACGAAAATCCTGCCAAATTTAGGCAAAGTGATGGTTAAATTCACAGACAAAAAACACCAACCTTGCCACGGGCATCCAGATTCAGAGAGATCTGAACACAAAGCAAAACACTAACTTACATACCGGATATGACACAGAGGTGAAATTTTAAACACAAACACTCTGTAAGCTGACAGTCACATCCTCACAGGCAGGTATGAAACTAAATGTACTACCATGGAGCTACCACCGCAGCTTTTGATGGTGTCACTCTATTCGACATGCCCTATAGTAACAACACTAGTATACTAAGTGTTTTGAATACCCACTTTGACAGCACAACAGTCTTTGGGCTAGCTGAGTTTCTGGCCCTTATAGTCTACTGCACTTCAGAGACTGTGGCAGAGATAGTTACAGCCTTGCACTCAAGAACTGCGTACCAAAAAAGTTAATCCAAAGAATTTTATAAGTGGATAAATTCTAGGGTTCTGTAGAATTTCAACTCATTATATACATCATATACAAAAAGTCATCACAAATATAATTATAATGAAACTTCCCATCCAACATTTTTGCAGCTTTCATACCTGATTTTAAAAAAGCTGCAAATTTTAAATTTCTTGAGGTAATGGAGCCACCAAGGTATTTCCAGTTGTTGATTTTTGTTCTTGCAACCCTTGGGAGTCACTCTACAGAAGACAGCAATAACAAAGTAATACAGCGAGTTTTAAGAATAACTATCCTACATCATCAATAGCCGTGAACCCATGGCTTGAATGACTAGTATAGAATGAAAATACACCTCCGCCACGACGGTTCATAAATGCATAAAATGGGTCACTGGAGATATTTATTGTCCTTTCAGTACACAATTATCCTGTCTCAAGAAATTTATCACAGCAAAACTATTGCTATGAGTACAGTTACTGGTGTGGTCCATGGAAATGCTTGAAACTTGTCAACGGATGCTACTAATTGTCCTGCTGCCAGTCAAAATGAAGCTATGTTGTCAAACTAGGAGCTAGACATCAGGCCCTGAGGTGAATAGAGCCATGTAGTATCAAATATTTGCTTGCTGCAGACACTGAGAATAAAATCACATTTGTACATAGAAACACTGATATGTGGAAAAACGTGAGTTTTTGTGAGGCATATTAGATATATTTTAGAGTATAAAATTGTTCTTCAATCCCATTTTTCTAATAAGTTTTTCCACTGCATGGAGTGACCCCCTGCCATTTCAAACAAATATATCTTGGTTCAGAATAATGATAGATCAAATTTTTTTCTTTACCACGTATCAATATTAAGCATTCATGTATATCGTACAAAGAGCAAGTTCAGCTCCTTTCGACTGGCTGCAAGACAATTCAACTATATTACACTATTCAATGTTAAATGAAAGCCTCTGTGGATTGGTATCTATGTCAATTGCCATAATCACATACCCAGTCTCATTCATCTAGACCAGGATAACTTATCAGCACTGCTCATAGCCTGTCAGCAATACTGAAATCTGTTCAGTGAAGCAGCTTTTTTTCTTTTCATGCTGACAACATGGCCATTTCAAAGCATCAAGAAATCTATAAAGATTCATAAAACTTGAATCAAAGGTGTACTGCAAATTCAAGGCTAAAAAGAAATATGTGTGGTTATATAACAAATTAACAAACAAACATAAATATCCTCCTCACTTGATTTATGGTAAAGTCTTGACTCAATGTTAACAAAAGTTACATATATAAGATTGCTTTCATTCCAAGGGACAAGTGGATACAAGCAAACTTCATTCTGCATACTACTTTCTTTCATAATATTTACACAACTGAATAAGTTTGAAAAATCACACGCACCGGTTCTGAGTGTCCTAACAAAATGAAAAGAATCTGTGTTACAAAATGGCAATAGACATACAATTATAATCTAGTGCTGAATGCTAAAAGAAAAGTACAGACTCAGAACAACCCACAAAGCCAGCTCCAACAGTTACCACAAAACCAAAGTAACAACTTTATCATTTGTTCTTTGGCATTTCCCGTACTGATTTGTCTGTTAAAATGTTTTGTTTAAAAAAGCTATTAGAACAGCATTTGACAAGCTGCAGTCTTTGTTTTCTTATTTCACAGTAACTCATGGACCTGCTTGGTGGGACAACACATCATCCTACACCCTTCACCCCTCCCCTCACCCAAAACCTCAGAGTTCATTTGTGAAGGAGGTAGATGAGGGTGGAAAAAAATATGACCAGAATTGATAAGGATGTGTGTTAACATGCAGATAGTGCAAAAATAATGATATGGGAACAATCACATTCTTAGTCATTTTAAGCACCAGATGTCAGTTTTAACTGAAATCATCAGATACTTTCTGCAAGTTGTTAATGTATCAAAATGAGCTGAAAATTAAAACGATGATAATGAGAAGAAAGATGATAATGACTAATAATGATGGTGAAAGTGAAATGATGACTGCTATATGAAGTAATACAGACAAAAAAGGTTACAGCAAAAGTCATAGTTGACAGCACGACAATGAAGATATTGCCAATGATAATAATGATGCTGATTATGATGATAACAGTGATGGCCATAGTGATTATGGTTTCGTAATTCAACACACACAACAAATCAAGATTTCACAAAAACTTTGGCCTTGATACTTTAGATCCTGTACAACCTTTGAAAGACAATAAAATACAATTACAGTGAAGACACAGTGATGTGACACAACTGATTGAGTGTTGAACCACAAATATTAGTCTGTGCACTTAAACCTATTTTCCTAATATAGAAAGCCATGTTCTACAAATTATCAAGCCACCTACCCTCAAAGCATAAGCCATTTCTGATAAGGCATAGTGACAATTTATGATAACCTTGTAATGTCAGCTTGCTTAGAATACTGATGAATAACATCAAAATGTTACAAAACTTCAGCTTTCATAAATTTATGATAAATAAGTGTGCAATATGCCTTAAAAAAGAAGATCTTGTCCTCCCGAGGATAACAACTTCCAATGACTTAAATATCAATGAAAACTGTGCCATGATGACTGATTCTAACAGCCATCTTATCTGAAGATCACAAACAACTAAGTCAATGTTGATAACTTTCATTCTTCTATCAGATTTCACCAGGAAAGTGTTTACAATGTCCCTGTATGTGAAATACAACCTTCCTTGTCCATACTCTGAAAAACAATATTTTCACCACAGATGTGTGCAAGCTCAAGTAAAAAACAGAACAACATATCAGAAATCATGGAAGTACCAAATATAGAAATAAGGGCCGCACACAGGTGTGCAGGTGTCATACAGCTGACTGTGTCTACACCGTAACTGTTACTCTAGAAACATCCACAAAAACTGTTTAATAATGTCATCCATATCATGATCTCCTGACATATTTTTAAGTACAACTGTTCTAAAACTAAACGTAGGTTCCTGTGATGAACTGAATGACAAATGGTCACGAGCGACTCTAACAACAATGACCATGAGAATATCACATACATTCTGAAGACAAAGTTGACATTGATGACAACAGGCATAAATCCCAGAAATAAATGACGGCAGCTGTGGTGGAGATATGATGGTGATCATTATAATGAAATACTCCTGTGCCATTCATAAATAAATGATGAAGACGATAATAGCAACATTGGTGAGGACACCGATGACGCAGTTTAAGTTCTAGTAACTAATCTACCAAAAGGGACACCAGCCTATGTAACACTGACACAGGTTTTCATGGGATGTAGCCTGCTGGATGAGAAGCTCCACCTGTCTGTTAACATCAACTGGATCTTCTGAGCCAAAGTCCCGACCTACCCAAAAAGAGGAATGAAATCAAATTGATTTCTTCAAGCATCACAGAAAAATTTGTTATGAATGAAAGAAGAGTAGAGGGACCAGAAAGGTGAAAAGAGCAGGATTCAAAATAAGATGACAAAATGTGAGATTTATCAAAGATCCTCATCATGCCCAGTTCAACAATCAATAACAATTCCACATCTCACCTCCCTTTACTATCTAGTATATTTATCACTGTTAACTCAAGCTTATAATCCATTCCCAAAACTGCATATTTGCCTGCACTGCATATAAACTATTTTCTTATGGTCACAACTACCGTGTTATGATTTTGCTTTCTTTCCAATAATACCAAGTCATTTATTTTCATCAACCTAAAGCTGGGCATGTGAGGATGGTATTTGCGGTAAATATGCAACTAATTTGATCACACTGACACTGACAACAAATCTTTTTGTTTCCTCTGACAGAAACCTCCATTTTTCATATCCTGAGCCAATCTACACCCCACTTTCGCACACTTCATTCTTACCTGTGAGTTTGTCCCTAACCCTGTTCACAATACTGATGGCTTTCTTGCTGGTCACCTCTGGTGCGACACTTAGTTCTTCTCCTGGGTCACCTGCCTCTCCTGTTGGTTTCTTGGTGCTGCTTGCCTGAGACCCATCTAGATTTTCCATCAGGTCACCAGAGGCTATGCAGTGGAGGAAAGCAGAGTATAAACAATGACTGGTTGGGAATTTTCAACTATATTTAAGCAACACAGTTTTATCTTTCAATGTATACTGCCAGTGCTGAATTAAGGAAAGGGGCCTTCCTGGCCTTACATTCCTGTTTCTTCTCTCTTGAAAATCTGCCCAGGTGGTAAAAAGCAGAATGCTATTTCAAAATTCACAGTCCCTTTACTTAGCACCTGTAATGAAATAATGGTGAAGCCAAATTCATAGACCTTTTCAAAGTTGCTGCTTACGGTGACTGTCTACATTTCCTAATTTTATGTCCGTACTTACTTGAGGCCTCATGACTTTCATTGATAGAACCTCCAGATTTTCCCCCTTTGCCACCAGCTCCACCAGCCTTGGTCTTGTGAGCATCCACCAACCTCCAGCTCAGCAGTGGATCATAAACAAATGCTTCTAGTACAGCCATCAGGGACTCTTTGTTCCCTCTGAGCACAGCCATTACTTTCTGGCAGGTCTCCCGATAGTTACCATCAATGCCTGTAACCTGTGAGTTGCCGAAACATTAGAATTACTTATCAGACTGTGAGGCACTACCATCTGCCACAAAGTTTGAGATACTTAAATAATAATATTGATGACTACAATGGTATAGACTCCTGGTATAAGGTACTTATTCAGTGCACAAAACAGTATATCTACCTTTTTCACTTTTAACTGATATACTTTACCTTATTTCTTTTTAAGATAGTTATTTTACTGTTCATTCTACAAATACTTGCCATATTCTACAGATGAGCAAAAGAAAAAAACAGTTCCATTTACAGGTTACTATGCGTGCCTCTGGACACAATGTAATGTCTTTAAAATGTCTTTAAAATGATAATATTTTCATGGATTTCTATGTGCTTTACACTTCCAACCTTGACTCTAAATGTTTATCTGGATCAAAACTCTGAGCCTTCTCTACAGATAAAACCAGTTCTGTACAGCTTATAGAAACCAATACTCATGAAATGATCGTACAGTGAATATCCAATATACTTAAAATCTTACCTCCATAGCGTTGATGAGCATGCGTGTGAGCCTGAATGGGATTTTCTCAGGGTACTTCTCTCTCACCATGGCTACCTCAAAACAGTCCCCAAAGTCAATATGGATGATTTTGCCACTGATTCTGTCCAGCATCAGATTTGATGGATGCCTTTTAAAGAGAACGGGTGTTAAAAATTAAGTAAAATGAGGTAAATCAAGGAAAATTTCATTTCAAAGAATGTTACCAAAGTATGCAGAACTTTGGGAAGCTGCATATGATAGATGGAGGCTAACAGCTGATCCACATAAATTGGATGTAGTGCTAACAGAAATGAGAAAAACAGAGCAAGTGACACTGACATTGGTAAATTACCCTAAGATATCAGGATGTCATGTGCAGCTGAAAGGAGTGCACCGTGCGTTAAAATATTATCATACTGGTTTGTATAAATTTACTTTTGCAACCTCTCTCAAAATATAAACAAATTTCTTACCTGTCACCAAGTCCCAAGACATATCCAACCATTGACATGACAGCCAAAGATCGAGTGTAGTTGGTTCGACGATCAAACCATACCTGTGGTGTAGAGGTGAAATGAAATCTTTATTGGGAATGAAATTTCACTGTAGAACTTTCATATCCTAAAATAAATTCTCCTCTGTATCACTCAACTTGTGATCAAATCTTTATTAAACCCAAAATCTCTTATGCATGGCTGTCTTACCAAGACCATGGGTGTATTTTTTGAGAATATCCCGACTGTAATTTATACACGTATACTAATTACGTATATTTATTATTCATGTTTGTTAGACCTGACCATATTATAGATGTTTATTAGACCTGAAGAAGGAAGCATTGCAGTAGAAAATTCGCACTTTATCAAGGTTTTATTAATTTATTTAACAACTGTGATGTTTTTGTGTTTTTTTCAAAGTGGTACAGTTGGGAGGATTCACACATATAACAGATCTTGATTGCTTTCATAGATACTGAGGTCCTGTATCTCATATGATATTTATATCAAATATTTCTCTCAACTGGCATATTTCCAATGTAGTACAGTCAGACTTTCACATATCCCTTCTACTATTTACATCAATATTGCCCCTGGCATGTCTATTCTAATATCTTTCACAAGCAAGCTTTCACAAAGTACGAATTGAATCTAAAAGTCAGACATATTTTGACTGATTATGCCATCCTCAAAGATTCAGTACACAATGGACAATAATATAAAACAAGACTAACCTCTGAGCTTGGTGACTTGTACCACAGAATGCGAGCAAGATCATCACCTTGTGTGTGCTCCAGGGCATGTTCAAATACCTCCACTTTCTGCATTAAGGTCAGATGATCATAATCTGGGGCCATCTAGAAAAAGTTCAAGGTCAGAAGTAAGCCTGAGTAATTGTTGGCTCAGATTCTCAAAGTGATTAACATGCAAGGAAGCATCTGGTATGACCTTCGGACTGCAGAAACAGATCTGCAGCAAGCTCTTTTTTACAGGGATAAATCTTAACTCATGACCAAAATATCTGACTGGGAATATTTACAAACTAGATTTAAGTATTGTAAGTTACTCTGCAGCATCAACAGCTGCGTGAAATGCAAAGGGTTACTTGAAATGACTATTTGTATTCTCTTATGGGTGTTTAACCATCCATTTCATAAAACCATGCTCTCACTTTGGAGCTAATTTTCATTCTTGAAACCTTACTGCAATGGGCATAAAGCAAACTTTTCTTTATCACTAAATCTTAAGACCACTGAATTCAGCCAAGATGAAATTAGAGCAATCAAGGTTACATTATGCTTGCATGATCTTAACCAATGCTCTCTAACTGGTGAGGAAAAAAAACATACAATAACATGAAAATGCTAGTTCTTTTTACTTAACCTGACTTCGTGAAAGTTCTTACCCTAAGCATAACTCTGTGTTCAATGTTGAGAAGAATTTTCCTTTTCTCCCTGTAATCTCTGATCAGAGAGTGGATTGTGTCACAGTTCCTCACCCAGCCAATCAAGCCAGAATTTGTAGACAGGGGAATGGCAGCAAACCGGGTGATCCTGTGAGATGAAGGGTTGAAATCTTGGAGTCACACCAAGAATAATGTGTTCAGCACAGTGAGGATATTCATGCTGACGAAGTCACTGAAACATGGTGGTTTAGTGAGGTACCACAAGACTATGACAAAATATATATCTATGGAAATTTTGTGTTACCCATAGTCATTATAGAAATGTTGATGCCACTCAGTTATCACAAATGCTACAATAACATGAGAGCACATAAAGGCATATGAAAAGTCCCAACTTACGTTAGATTTCTTCTGAATGTATCAGGGTTGTTGCGAAGCAGAGAATTGACCAGACCAAACAGCTGCATGACCCTCTCATCCTGACGCAGATCCTCATGACCTTTCAACAAAAACTGATACTCTTCACCATCACTTCCTGTGAAGATAGAGGAAAGTAATGCATTTCTCCAGATCACAAATAAGGAGACACTGGTGCTGAGGAATTCCATGTGGAAAGACAAGGCGCTGTGGTGTTTCTTCATATGTTATGTGAAGTCTTATACATCATATTTAATAATATGAATATTACACATTTCAAAGTAAATATCACCAAAGGCAGTTGCTTAAAGGAAACTAGAAGATACAGCTGTACTGCTTGATAATAGTCCTATCAACCTTGTAATTATCATTTTATAACAGATTAATATAATTAATCATGTGGCCAGTGATTTGGGGTGGGTGGGGAGGAGGGGGTGGTAATGTTAGATATGGTGCTATTATCAGAGGAAATGTGGGAAGTAAATTCACTTCCATGAAGTGTTAAGTACCAAAAAAACTAAATAAACTCCAAATAGCCTTCGAAAGGGTATTTAACCAACGAAAATTTCCATGCTCACATACCAAAGATGCTCAACTTTCTTGGTCTCTGCTTTGATGTGATAACTTGCAATGAACTCTGAACTCTCTTGATACGAATGACTGGCTTGTTGGGCTCGTATGACCCTGGCACAGCAAGTTCAAGGTCACGGCAATGAAGCAATTTGGGTGAGACATACTGCAGCTCAAGTGAGGTCAGCTGGAAATGGAAGATCAGATTTTAAAAGCACCTTCCCTGTAAAGACAGAACTAAGTGACTTCTCAATACATCATCTAGGTCTACACTGTTCTGTGCTCCATGATGGGCTATAAGAGATACTGTAAGCATAAAGTGTCATCCATTGATGTCTTCTGTTCCACTCAGGTGTATCAGATGGAATTCATTCGCATGAATCCTAAATGTACTTGTAAATGCGTGGTTGTAAAACAAACTGATTAGTTACCATTCATCTGCTTTGCAACAGATAAACCCATCTACTGCTGGTGGTGCCTCATCATGAACTGTGACCTCACAAGAACATTTAGATCTTCTGGTTATATCATATATCTTCTACTATTACCAACATTAACAGAAATGGTTTGAAAGATGCATGGAAATTACTTTACAAGATAATATCTCAGTGTCAAAGCAGTGGTTAGGAATTCAAGAGTATCTATGACAAATATTTGCTGCCCACCTGAGGTAGCTGTTTAGAAATCCTGCGGAACACATGGTAATAGAGATCCCAGGCTTGAGTTAGGTCCTTCACAACTCCGGACCTTTGATACTTTCTGCACCAGTCCTGGGCTTCCATTAGGTCACGTCCATAGGCCTGGGTGAGACAAAAAAAAAACACAGATACAAGTCAGTTAGGAATGCATGCTCAAGATTAGCAATTGATACTGTGACAAAGTCCAGAAAATAGTAAGCTTAATATTTAATACAGAACTGCAAATCTCAGCAAGCAAACTCTCTGAAACACACTATCTCAATCAAATGTACCTTGCAAAATGATGTGTTAATATAGGTACTTTGAGCAACTTATTTAAGGGGGGGGGGGCCTCCTGAGTGAAATCGTGAATGCTTGAACTAGGGACTTTTTAAGCTTTAAATTCAGATTCAGCATGGTCAAATTAGAGGAAAAATGTGGATTTTTGTTTTGTTTTGTGTACGGTTGCCATGGCAACACCGCCATATTGGATTTCATGTGTTGAAAATGAGCTATTTTCAAAAGCCTAAGGCTCCTAGAGTTTTGAATGTGATCATTTCAAATTTTGTACACTTATAAAATAGCTCTATAAAAATAATAAAATGCATTTGTTTTTTGTTTATTTATCATACAATGTCTGTAAAAAATTTTTGAAATATGTGTGTTGACGGATGTGTATTTTTCTCAATTTTCCACCAGATAATCAACCTTTTTCCAAAAATGTAAATAAAATCTACAAAAACGGAAGCATTTTATTGAAACACATTCTATGAGATAGATATATTCCAAATTTGAAGTCAGTCGGTTCAGAAATAAAAAAGCCTTAGGGAAAAAAGTGGAGAAAAACATTTTGAGAAAAACACATTTGAAGTTTTGATAAAGTTTTTCATACAGTCTCCAGGGACAAAAGCAAACCTGCGCAGTTCTTTTCATATGTTTCAGCTGTCTTTAAGTTCTAGCATCTTCTATAATTACGTTTTCGTATATTGGAAAAGTAACGCAAGAGAAATACTTGCGTTCAATAAACAATACGTGGTCTGTGTTTGTTATCACGTGGGACTGTTATCAAAACAAAGTAAACGAGGTCACAACGAACGAAATTCACAACAAACGAGGCCACAGTGAACAACACTGACCAATCAGATAACTAGGTCATCTCGCAAGGAAGTTGTCGATACACTACGAGTGAAACAAAACATTGTTCGCATTGTGACGGTTTCAACCAAGGCAAAAGTAGGCCATGACCTCGCTATGTTTCGAAGCAAGGCCATATGGAAGCATAATTTATGCCTCATTTTAGAGCAATTCTGTGTCTCATGCTTCGTCTTTGATCAGATATCATTCATGTGACCTAATAGAGGAGAAAATGTCCTGTCATACGATATACAACATGATGGGACGCATTTTATGGCTTGTGGGTGAAAATCGCGTCCAAAAGCTGACAATTTCAACTCAGATGTAAAAAAATTTGCTGAAAACAAGACAAGGGTGACCATATAAAAGTGCCATTTTGGGGCATAAAATGGATGTCTCTGGCCTCAACAGTTATTTTTCTCATAGCAGAAAAGGCCAAAGTGTCTAAAAATAGCAACAGTCCAGTTTCGGTATTTTGATCCCAAAACCTCATTTCCTTAAGAATTCAACCCAACAACAGCCAATCCTTCATAAAACGTAATGTTATGCCACTAAGAAGCCTCTGTTTTTGAAATTATGATAAATGCTCAGTCAAGAGAAGTATCAAAATGAAGACCTGCCAAGCAAAATAAAAAGATCTTTTTGTGACACTTGTCATACTATTACTAGATCCTTGAAAACTGCTTACCGGTGCATGTTTAGCATATATTCTTCATTAATGCTATAAAATGGTGCACTCAGGAATATGCTTAAGAATGACATACTTTAAAATTAGAAAGTAAATATCCCTCTCCTTACCCCCTTGGGAGCTGTTTGTCTCAAGTGCCCCTGGCATCTTTTTTATTTAAAAAAGCAGCTAAAGGTTTGCTATCCCATTACTTATAGTACTCAAGACAGAATGTTAGGAGAACAAACAGAACGTTTTGTCCATATGGGGATAAAAATATGCTGAAAAGATTTGCCAAGATTCTCAAGACCGTGATAACTCCATTAGTTAGGGAGGCAGCGTGGCCGTGCGGTTTGTGAGTCGTACTCAGAAACTGAAGACTTTCAAGTCTAAGGTTTATGTGTTTGACTCGCAAACTGGGCGGTGTACGTTGTAGTGTCCTTGGGAAAGACACTTCACTTCCATTTCCTCACTCGACTCAGGTGTAAATGAGTACCTGGCTTTAGAGCTGGGGGGACCAGGGCGCTGCACCGCTGACGACCATCAATGACTTTGTTATGTATTTCATTTGTAATATTATGTATTTACATGTATGATGTGTATTGTTATATGTGTTTGTATTATGAATGAGATGTATAACATTGTATGACATTGTAAAACAATTTCCCTACGGGGTGAATAAAGTCGTATGTATGTATGTATTTAAGTAGTATGGTAAATGGTGGAAACTAATATGTATTTAACCCAAATTGGCATTTAAGGCAATTAGGCTGCCAAGGTGCAATAATTTCAGTTTGCAACTGAAGTAGCATGATTCATTAAATACTACAGCAAATCATCCAAGTCACTGTAAAGACAGGTTGAGGTAAAACAGTTCAAGTCACTACATACTTGAGTGAAGGAAGTCTCTTTCAGAGTCTGAGGACCTCGTTCAATCATGGCATGAAGTGGTTCCAGAGTGCTGAACATGCCCCGGACATTTCTATCCCCAAAATAAAGTCTTGAGGCCTCCTCCAGTCCCTCATGCCAAAGTTCATGCCACAAGATGGCCACTCTGATGAGCTCCTCAGAAACCTGTGAGAAGGAGATTAGGAGTTCCATAAAATAAAGCCTTCCATACCAACAAGGTCAGACAAGAAAGCAGCTGGCAGACTTTTGTGATGTCTGCATGGTGCTTAGAGTATCAGACTTCAGCTATTCAGTGCTTCCTGTAGAATTCCAGAAAACTTGTAACTTACTTGAAAATTACGATGTCTCTTCTAAACCATTCCTATTCAATCCAAAATCTCTGTATTCACCGATGTGCTGTGTCACTGAATGCCAGATCATTTCTCAAAAGGCAGTAACTGATTCTAGCACACATTATAAAAGGGACGTCACAGACTTACCAGCATAGCCTGGGCCACCAAGGTTTGACTTCTCTCACACATGCTCTTCAGGATTTTGTTAGCAGCAGCCTGGCGTTGTGTTGAATTTGACTTTGAAGCCACAGTCAAGGGATAGATCAAAGCCTGGAAATAAAGTTTATGCATAAAGGGCCATGCAAAAGCAACCACACTGAGAATTATGATAACTGACAACAGTTGGATTTTATCCTTTACCTGAAAATTAAGAAGATGAGAGAAAACTGTAATCTTTCTTTGCTCCACTCACTTTGATAACAGCTATTGCTTTAGTTACTAAGCCAATAACTCTTGAACAACTCCTCTTAAAGCCTTGCACTATGTATGCGGTACATGTACATCTTCTTCCTATGTTACATACAGCTCATAGACACCCCAGTACATCCAGGAAGTAGCATTCCCTATACTTATCACCTGTCTCATGAAACAATGATATCTTAGTGACATCAATGCTTGAAATCAAAACATAACATAGCAAGGGAATAAGCACACATGCCATATAAAGTCTGGCAAGCATCTTTTATCCACAGCTTTCACTGTGGGATTGTGACATTTCCCTCTAAACATCATATGACACTACAGTGGAACCCGTTTAAGCGAGACACGCATGAGCGGGACGCCCGCTGAAGTGAGAAGAATGCCTGGGGAACAGAATTTTTGCTATTTAAATCTATACATGTGAGCGGGACAGCAACCCGCTTAAGCGAGACGACATGGAGCCAGATATCCGTAATATACACGCTGTTTTTGACAGGAATGCTGCAAATTGTCACTATCATGCTGTGTCTCAGTGCTTGTTTACCTGTGCCAATCAGCTGAAAACCTGAGAGCTACAAAGAAGCTTGTACCGACGGCCCTGATTACCCCCCTTTCGTTACGTGAGAAGTGATTGACACTACCTCCCCATAGCCTTCTGTCAGGCAGTTGACCCTTCGGCGCATGCATGGACGAATCACAGCGGACATCCTAGCCGCTGGTCATTTAACCCACACAAGCATCAACGGATCAAGATTAAGTAAGCCCTGCCCCCTGTCAGCCACACTTTATCCTTTCTTCAGCTTAGGCAGTGATTGACACTTACGAGCCTTACCTGCGCTATTGCACAACACTCAGCCAAGGTGTTGTTCACATAGGCATGACCATCATTCGTGTTGCATAAAAGCTTTCTGACACACGCCGCTCGCGTCGAGCTCTGGCTAGATATGGAGCGAGAAGTGTGACGCTTATCTTTGCCGGTGTTTACGATCATGTAAATTTGATCCCAAATTATTTTTGATCACTTGAATGGGGGCCAGCGAACATCTCGACTTCAGAGATGTTAGACCTTTCATATTCTCTCCAGTTTTATTTTAACATNTAATCTTTCTTTGCTCCACTCACTTTGATAACAGCTATTGCTTTAGTTACTAAGCCAATAACTCTTGAACAACTCCTCTTAAAGCCCTGCACTATGTATGCTGTATATGTACATCTTCATCCTATGTTACAAATAGCTCGTGGACACCCCAGCACATCCAGGTAGTAGCATTGCCTATACTTATCACCTGTCTCATGAAACAATGATATCTTAGTGACATCAATGCTTGAAAAAAACAACAACATAACACAGCAAAGGGATTAATCACACATGCCATATAAAGTCTGGCAAGCATTTTCTATCCACAGCTTTCATTGTGGGATTGTGACATTTCCCTCTAAACATCATATGACACTATTTGGAATTTCAAGGAAGATCATAAAGAATGCTTGGAGCAAGACACTTTATTTATGATTGACTGCACAATCTCTTTACCTGAGGATGAGCTTTTCCTATCTCAATCAACAGCTGATGCACCAGTCTCTGTACAAGAGACCGTGGCGTGTCAATGCGAGCAATGAGCTGTGGAATGACCTGAAGCCAGTTGTCAATCTGTATAGTCTTGATCCCCTCACCCATGATCTCATACACTTCAGGCCATTGTCCATAATCAAACCACAGAGTCAGAAGTCTGTTGAAAATTTTAAAAACATGATGCTTGTTTACTGAAAATGGGCAGGTTGAATACAACAAACAATTCTGAACTATGGAATTAAAATTCTTAGTTTCAGATAATGAAGCAACAAGAGTGAGAATGTTCCAAACTAGTCTGTATAATAACTGACCAGGTCATGACCTGAAAGCACTGAAATTAACTAACTTGCATTCACTATCTATCTTTTGTAAATGAAATCCTCACTTGTTCATAAACAAATATGAATGGTCTACATAAACATGGGTAGAAAATAAGTAATTTTTCAAACAAGTGGAAGATAACTCACCATCTGAAATTGAAAACATTAGAGAGTCTCCCCAACAGACTTGGCAGCACTTCAAACGGAAAGCTGTGACTCCCTTTATGTCCCTATTTCAGGTTTATTTCACGAGCACGTTATTATCACAAAATTCCTAAAGCATAATCTTGAGGAGTCACACTCAAGGAACAACAGCACAAAATTATGACTTCAACAAGCAACTGCTCTAATTCATAGGCCTATAATCAGAGGTTGCAACTAAAACAACCTGAGAACCTGACTTTACCTATCTGTGACAGCCACTAATCATTACATGCTTGGCGTCCTGTCCTGTGTTTTGAGGCCACACGATTCCATCTATTGTGAAGCCATGATAAACAAAATCCACCGTGGAGTTATAGACACAGAGAGCCAAGAATCATTACCTAAGGGTATCCTGTAGGCTGTTTTCTGATGACAGGTCAATGGACTTGAAAAACCCATGGACAGCTGGAATGCAATACTTCTGTATTTTGGCAGAATTCTGAAAAGACCAGTTAAAGTAACCCTTCTAAACAACATGTATAACCAATGTTCCATAGGACAGTTACATGTAGGAATTAATGGCCAAATCTGAATATGAGCTGTCGATCCCCATGAAGCTCCTGATATATTGCTTAATATAATAATATCTGCTTTTCATAGTGTAAAAAAAGTCATGTTTTCTGAATTAATAAAATCTGTTTATGCAAGATGAGACTAGTATGTCTGTAGAAGAAGCTCTGCGTCTGTAAGCATTACATTACATACTCAATCTTTTGCTGGGGGTAGGAGCAGGAGTAGGGGTGGGGAGTGCAGATACTCCTCTGACATTGAGAAAATACCTTTTGAAAGACTACTTCAGCTCTTTTATTCAGAATTTGCCATTTCATGCAAGTGTTTGTTTATTTATCATGTGTATACATCCTTCACCAAACAATGCAAATATGGCTTTGCAGCCTACAAGGTGAAATCTACTTTCATAGCACATAACTGGAAGAATTCCACAGATCAGCAATAATGAAGAAGAAGTCTTAACTCCCAACAATAAGCTCACACCAAGAATTAGGTGGAGTGTTTGTTTTCCAAACCAGGAGGGCAAAATCAACACTGGGCATTGGCAAAGCAATAAGCGAAAGCAGCAAGTAAATTCCTGTCAGGCAATGTTTCAGATAAGCAGGGAATTGTGTAGGCATAGGTACACTAGTGAGTGATAAAGAAGTGTATCTTATTGTGGGGTGAGATGGACAGCCTTACATTAGAAAAGAGTAGCAGGGCTGATATGCTGCTGTGTAAGATCAAAAGGTGCTAATGATGAGTGCCTGATAACACCAGTGGCAAGTAGCTGAGATGTACACTCAAAAACACCAGTGGCAAGGAAATGAGAAAATTATGAATTCATCTGTCTGGTCTGGAAATGTTACAATAGTAAATGCAAGTTGCCTGAACACACACATTATGTACCATATTATTATTATTGCATTAGGGACTAATCAGTGCCATAATCAAACCTTACATATCTGTTAATACTTTTCTATATAGACATAAAGTTTCATTATGGCATGGATAATATTATCTTTATTATTACAGTCTGGTGACTGACAGAGTTCTCATATGATTACAAGAGGATTTTATTTCCTGCAAGATATGCAACTCACAGACTCTGGCCGGGGTGAAGCACTGATGTCTAAACGAGGCAGATCAATAAGTCCTTCTGGTGTTGATGCTGAAGTTCCAGTGGCTGCCTGCTCTTTTTGCTTATAAAACAGGACAGCTTCATAGTTCATCAGGGCTAAGGAATGCCATGCCTGTTGAAACAGATGGGAAAGTGCATGCAATAATCATCTACTTATGTTGAATACATACATGCAAACAATGTCACAATTCTACAGCTGCTTGCTCCATTCTCTATAGGACTAGTTTTATCCATTTGAATGTGAGGTACTGTCACATTACATACAACGGACATTTCCCCACCTGAGTGGGAAAATATGACTGAATGACTATCTTTGAGTTGCAATGTATTTTTGGATGGCCTGATGGTGTTAATGAAGTAATATAAGGTATTATTTTTACAGAACAGTTATTGTGTCCATGTCAATGGACACAATATCAATAATTTAAATGATTTCAGCAAATACATTTCTTGTTCTAATTTAATGTTAATAAAATGTGTTAAAATTTTTCATCTGTTGGTAACATTTCACATTTACATGCCAAGTTAGAAGTGCAAATCACAAGGGACCTGAAACATGGAAATAGGTATCTATTCGATTAGCTTTAGCATATGAGCAAGAATCTATCCTCACAACTAGCCAATCATACATGTCAAAAGATAGGAAGAGATTGCATAACAAAAAGACCAACCTTGTACCATGTGTCATCATGTTCCTTAGCCAGATTGTAATAGTCCAGAATCTGAGGGATGGATTCCTCTGTGATGCCATGAATGTCCTCTGACCATCTACCCAGCCGCAGGTAGCATCTATTGACAAATATAAAATGGTGTGCAGAGCATCCATTATATATATGCAGCATTTTACACAGCAAATTTCCATATCTTCAGGAGGACCAACATCCACTAAACTTGGAGGCAAGCGACACTATTTAAGAGTTCAAAAGACAAAAGGTTAATAGAACCAGCATTTTGAAACAAACCCTTTTTTCCTTCTCCTAAAAAGCCTCCACAAAATCATGCATTCCGTTTCTAATAGACATGGGTGAAATTTGGAGCCAAACAGCTCATGCTGTCACCAATGATAGTTGTCCTAAGACCTAAACTCCCTGCAGTTCATGCCTTTTCAGATTTTTTTTTAATTTGGGAAGGGGGTCATATGATTTAGTGACCATGTGGGGAATAAGTCTGTTATAGAGGCCTGGGAACAGGATTGAATGAGCTATTACCAGAAAGTATTTATATGGGTGTCTAATGAAGCATATGGGTTATATGACTTATTTTAGTGTTACTTAATTATGTTATCACCAACTGACAGTTGCTGACAGTCACAAAGAAGGAAAAAAGTATTGGCTTGTCTGTTCTTGGCTTTTGATGTGAAAAAGCAAGACCACTATAGCATAATTCAACAAAAACCCAGACATTTAGGAGTCAAACCAAAGAAACAACAGCATATTTCATGAACAATCAACCAATTGAATTGTTCCCCTTGAAAATAGCAAAATGCAACATTTATGAAACAAATTGTAAACTAAACTGTTATTTTTATTCATACAAGGCTATACTGAAAATATCAAATGAACAACCCAAATATGATAAAAATAAGCCTTCCCTGATCCATGTAACAGGTCATCCTGTTACACCACCCATGACTTCCTTACCAAGGGACATCTGACTTGTCTGGCTCCCAAATGCCAGACTCTTCATTGGGGAGTCATAGATGTCAATTTCTGAGTCATTTGACACCATTTAGGCACAATGAATCACAATTTTAAACAGCACTGTGATCCACTTCCAAACATTAATGAAAATCCAAATATGCCAAACGAGCTGATGACAAGTAATGCATCAGTTTTCTCAGGACCTTGTTTCAATAAATCTGGACAAATCTTCAATATGTTTGCTTCAAATGACTAGATTTACCTCAACTTTGATAAAATATTCATGTTGCTATGCCAACTACTGAAAAATAAAGCCAAAAATAAATATAGGACTATGCCCACCACTCATCATAAATATATGTATGAAATCTCAACTCAACATGTGAACTGTTGAGAGGTAAGGAAGAAAAAGGTACCATTCGGCACTTTGGTGTGTAATTGCAATCATGGTGATAAGTTGCACACCACATTGTGGGCCTTATAACCTCTGGAAAAGAGTGGTGCCTCTATTCACAAACAGGAACAGGTCACTTAGAGATAGGACAATTCACTGCGTATAAATTTCTTGACAGGTACTAAAATATGTAACGTATGTGAATATGTAACTTACATTGGTCAACAAATAAACTCATATAACCTGATACATGAAAAACGTTACTTTTTTGTAACATTATGATGTGCAGAAAATTACTGAAGAAAAAAAACTGCAAAATCGCCTGTATCTAAATCAAATTGCCATTTCTTGACAGGTACTAAAATATGTAACGTATGTGAATATGCAACTTACACTGGTCAACAAATAAACTCATATAACCTGATACATGAAAAACGTTACTTTTTTGTAACATTATGATGTGCAGAAAATTACTGAAGAAAAAAAACTGCAAAATCGCCTGTATCTAAATCAAATTGCCAAATCTGAAATTTTAAAAACCTTGACAATTCTTCCAATTATGTGTACCTGGCAGTCAGCTGACTGAGCTTAGCCCTCTGTGCTGCTTCATCTGGGCCCATTATCTGCAAGGATTTGGTCTGCAGTGACTGTCTCACAAAATGCTGGAGTTTGGTATAAGCCTCCGTCTGCAAAACAAAAATGAGTTGCAGCTCTCAGATACCAAATTACCAGTGAAACATTCCTGAGAATTCTAAGTCACTGAAAGTACTGAACAGAAAACACTCACATGGTCATGACTTCCTATAAAATCTTAAAAATCAAAATCTCTGATGATGTTTCATCAACTGGTTAGGGGGTGCTATTCGGGTGCCACAAACCAGTGTTTAGGCCAAATCATAAACAGTGAACCTGGTCAATCTGTTTCTTAAGAAGTGCAACTCCTTTATTGAGGATTATCATAACATAATAAACATTTAAGTTATCTTATGCACACAAAATCTTTTCACATTTAAGAGGATGTACAATACACTGGCAGCAGATACCTACAACTGGATATTAGTGCATCAAGCAAGAAAGTCATGGAGGCCTAGTGTAATATACATTAATAATATATACCATAGATTCAACTGCTGGGCTATGGGTGTAGCTGATTTAAACTATAAATAAGTAGGAACTTATTCCATCTCATGTTAAATTGCTAAAATTACTAATGCAGCGCATGTTTTCAACGATGTAAACATCTTTGAACCCCAACAAGATAACATCATTTGGGCAGATTTAATTACTTAATTAATCTAAAATCTCTAAGTTCATATGCTTCCCTCGTTCAGATAACAAGCCAGAAGGGATCAGCATGTATGTCCTTTAAAAGGCTGTCATAACATCTGGATTCCTACCTTCCTGTTGTCCTTCCACATATGTTTGAGATATGCGAATGTGACTTTTGGGTGGGTAGTTGGGATCCCATGATCTGGCTGCTTGGCAGGATCCACACCCAACAGAGTGATCAGTGTCTTGTGAGAGAGAGCCTGGAATGGGGAAAGGTAAAATTTATAAACATGTGAGCCAAGTAGAAAAGGTTAAGTGCAAAGAAAACATTTAGAAAGGCAAAAGGCAACAGCCTCACTATAACATAATCATTGTATGAAGCTGACAAATCAGAAATAAACTACATGTATGACACTGATTATAAAATATCGTCCTGAGATTTTTCATATTACCTTCAAAATTAATTCATGAAACTTTAAGATCTCAATGCTAAAAGATGATTCAGGAAATCATATTACATTCTTATAGAGGATTACACTGTGCCACTGAAAGTATACTGCATTTTCTGCTAATTTCCAAACCACTAACATACCAATCGCTCATTCTTGCGGCACAAGCTGGCATATTTGAGCCAGGCATCCATGTCTTCTTCAGGTGATATCACCAAGGAGCGGACCTGTAAAATCTTCTGCCAGTCTTCCACGACTCTTTGACAGCCCTAGGAAACAAAGAAATTTAAATAAAAATCAGATCTTTGATGACAACACCAACATAGTTTGTTAGTTTTATTATGGACTAGCAAAATGCCATTTATATGAACAGTTCATTTGTTGTCACATACTGATCCATAAAGTACAGACTTCAAGTACAAATCCACAGACAATATCCTTCTTCCACTTACAACCCCTCCTCCTCCCCCATTCTCTCGATTAGACAGGCTTCATGTCTCCTCACACCCTTCCTTGACCATGCTTATGAAATATGGTTTTACAACGAACTGCTTATATTTCTTTCTTTCATTTACCCTTCTCTCTTACCTCCCTCCTTTTTTCCCATCTTTCTTTCTTGCTCCCCTCATTTTCAGAATGTGCTCTACTCCTGTCTTTCATTCATTTGTCTTCCTTCCATTCACTGCCTCTCGATATTTTGTTATTTTCTCACGGGCCTTTCTCACAATTATTAAAAATCTTGGGGTTTTTTTTTAATTTCCTTTTCTCCAAGAATCAACTAAACTGCTGCAGGGAAACAGTTCTTGGCTTCATTTGAATAAATTTATCACATATGTAACATAACAGACTATCAATAATTGGGTGACAAACTCATTTACTGATAAAGGCATCAGGAACAATGAGCTGTGATACACCATGAGCACACCACTGTTAGGTGGAATGAACAATGAGCTGAGATACACAGGAGAGAGTAACAAGGAAGTATCAAATTTCTCTAGCCCTTCACTCACCCTGAGCCTATTCCACCACATCTGTTTGATTGCATCCCTTCTTTCTGGCACCAACTTGTACTGGATGACCTCCTCAAGCTCAGCTAACATCTGCACATTTACCATTGCCTGCAACACAACACACAGTCTGCAAATTAATGACTGACAGCAACACAATACTCACTCTGTATGTTAACCATGGCCTGTAACACTGTTATTCATGGCTAACCTCAATACCATGGAACCTCACAACTCTTAATCTGTTTCAGGAAGTGAAATTCAGCTTCTAACATAGAGGTCTTCTTTAGAGTTTTTCTCTATGGCATAACTTAGACAAGACATTTTAAGAGGTGGATGAATAGATAAAATACTACATAAATCTCTGAGTTGCATCTTCACTGAATATTTCTTAAACACTCGCATTAAAATCTCTGTTTTTTTCCTCCTCTCATCCATCAAAACTCACATGTATAACTGGTCCACCACACGTTAGACCTTGAAGTCAATGGTCTTTCTATTGATTTTAGAATCACAGAAAAGTCACTGACATAAATGTTTGGCTGCAGACAACATCATAGGATGGATTAGGGAGTGACATAACACTCTTCAGGATGCAACTGTTTCTGATGGATCATGTTACTTCAGCCCATCTAAATGCCTAAAAATTAACCTTAGGCACCAATATTCATTTACAGAATACTATAAATATGCTACATTCAGTGGAACATCTCATGGCATTTAAAAACAAAAAAAAACAACTCAAAACATGACACAACATTAGCCTCTCCATACAAGGGTGTCAATTCAATGTCAGTTCCCGAAGACCTCACAGGCACATAACTATCAGTAACATGATAGGTTCCTTGGAAAAATGTCCCTACTTTAGTAAGTACTTTTACTGAAACTCCTATTAGCCATGGTAGTTAACTCAATTTCCACCTAAAAATATGGACATCACATCACTGATGGAACTGCCCAAACTTCACATTGGACTTACACCATAGGCTCTGTTGTAGCTCTCACCAGCCATGGCTGTCAGTTCAGTGTCCAGGATATCTCGTGCCTTGTCAATGCACTGCAAGACAAAATATGCAATTCTGGGTCAAAAGGACACTTGAAAAACATGCTCAGTAAAGATTTAATGTAAACAAAATCATAGTAAACAAAAAGTAACCCAACAGGACATTAAAACTGAATTTCAACAAGACATGAAAATAGTTCTGATCATAACAAATGTCACAAGCTGCTTTCTACTATATGATACATACACAGAACTTCAGAACATTTTGTTTTGCCACAAACAGCTTTTGTCTCAGCCCACTTCATCTCACCTTAACCTACAGGTAAGGTATCCATACTTGAGACATCACAAGGATTTTTGATGATTTGTCTCCATCTCTTCCTGCTTCTTGTAGCTGCCTATGCCATAGGTTCAGGCTGTCCTTTTGGCATTTTGTCATACAAAACCATCTCCACAAGACATGATGATCTAATGATGTGGTCACACTATTTCAGTTTTAACTTTTTATAGACAGTAATGAAGAATCATTAGCAGCATCTACACCTAAAATAAAGGAAACAACATTACAATTGCAAATACACACCAAGCCGACACAGCAACAACAAGCCCAAGTCCACAGACAATCCCAACAAAACTGATCAACCACCTCTCACCTGTTGTGCAAGCTGATAGTTTTCTGTGTGCAAGGCAAAGACTGCCTTGAAGAAGGCAGCATCATGACTAGTGCGAGAAATGTAACACATGTACTGCTCTACACTGTCCCATTGACCTGAAAACCATTTCAACACAATATATATAAACATTTCATAAAGTAAATTAACACCTTCTTCTCAGAAAATGCTGACATTGAAACAAACAAACAAAAAAAATACAGTAAAAGTGTGGCTACTCAAAATTTCACAAAAACTTATCAGAAAGGATGAAAACTGACCAACTCATGAATTTCTGTAGCTCAAAACTTCATCAATTTTTCAAAACCAGACTGGTTTCAAGGAAACTAGAATTTTTGGTGTATACAAAAATTTTCTTTAACTGGACAAAATTTCCAGAATAGTAGAGTATCTTGTACTGCCTTCATCTTGACAGAATTAGACTGGACTCACAGGCAGTTGATAACTTTCATGTAGACATGAAATGAAAAGAGAGTCCTTATGTCACTTTAAAATTTCTACCTACCAAGTCCCCACGCAGCCACTGCAGCCATACGAGCCATGTTGGTTCGTATTTCATCTGAAACAACAGGCCACCTTTCCAAAGCAATCTGATGTAACTGGTTCCTTATAAAAAAAAAAAAAAAATGAAAACATTTGAACATATGACATGTATTGAATGAACTGTGTATTTTAAAATTAAAAAATCCACCTCTCAAAGCACAGTATGCTAAATGTGAACAAGAATTTTGAAATATGCACAATGGAGCCAGCTTTAAATTAATAACTTTAAAACCAGGAAGTAACTAGTTCTACTTGCCACCAAGATGCCCTGCATGGAGAAATGGACAACTATCAAGTGTGACAATGTAGACACAAAAAAGGCAAAAATTTTGAGACCACTATTTGGGTTTGGATTATACATTTGTGTTTTTGTCACTTACCTGCCCCTTTTCACGGTGCACTTAGTACACTTCCCCACCCCAGTATACAATGCTTTGCTTTTTCTTCAACACATTCACTATCAAGGATATGTCCTACTCCCACACCTATTCAGAATAATGCTCCTTCTGTATCCAAAGCCTCTCTTCTACTGTATTTCTACACTCACCAGTCCCCCATTGCCTCCAAACACCTCATCCTTGCCAATGTCAAGTTATCATCTTCCTTGTTCTGCTCCTGTTTCCTCTGGTAAGCCTGAAGGGCTTTCTCCCACTCATGCAGCTTCTCATACCAGCTCTCCTGAACTTTCTAAAATGGCAGGAAAAGAAGAATTGCTGGTTATAACAACAACAAAAAAACTTACAATATGCAATATCAAGCACTCCTTAATATGGCTCAGGCAGATGCATTCCCTAAATCCATCTTAAGTTATGACTAATGAAAATGTTAAATGAGTCTGCTGTAATTTCCAGTGGCTTTAAGGCAAACTATCCTAGAATATGAACAAAGATATCTGTGAAAGTATCAACTCTGGTTTCGAGTTAAATTTAGAATCCAAGAAATGAACAGTGTTAGAATGCCCGGAATATTTTATGTCCTCTCTTTCTTCTTGGAAATAACATAAAGCTGAACCTACCAGATCCAGAATATCATGACACAGCTTTAATGTCAGAATACAGAGGGACAGAAGGGTACAGATCCTACGTCAAGCCACATTCAAATCCATGGATTCAAGCTCTTCAAACATGACGGAAATTTTCCAGAAGTGAGATGCACCGAAAGTACAAAATCATCCTCATCATGCAATAAATGGCAATTATTTTTAAGCACAGTGCATAAATGGCAAGTATTTTTAAGCACTGTAAGTATCCTGCTGAACAAGTTCCATAAGATATGAAAATATGGGTCAACAAACATGAATTCTCACAAGATTGGCTTGATTGTGTTTGATGGCATAAAGCAGAACTCCCTTGGCAGCCTCTCTCTGTTGGAGTTTGTTGTTGATGCTGTGAAAATATTTGAAGCAAAAGTTTCCTTGCCATCAGTTTTGTTTAATAACATAAGAGATGATTAGAGATGAGACATGACATACTTTATTAATTCTTTACACAAAAGTTGGTTTATAATAGGCAGCTCAAAACAAAATCATCACGAAAGACAGTAGTATGGCAAGATTTAAAAAATAAAACAATGAAGATACTTTCTTTTTCTACACTTTTTCTATCAGTTTTCAAAATAAGTCACCAGCCCAGTTTCTGGGCTGCAGCTATTGTCCATCAAAGATATGAAGCTTACAAGACTGAAGATGTTTGATCTAATGCTCACAATGATACCCCTGAAACTGGCTGTACTTATAGATAATTTCAGAGCTGTAACAATCTGATAGTTCAATGGATTCCCTCACTCCACAGACACTAAGAAATCCTACTTATATTGTACCAGCCACGTAACTATTAAAAACTTCAAAAGTTTGCCACAAATTCCTTTATGGAGTGATGACATATTATACTGGTTTTATATCTGTATCTATTCCACCATTGAAATTTTATCCTTTAGAACAACAGTACAAACCAAACTCACACTGACGGTTTACAAAGGTCCTAACATTTATAACCCATAAGGCCACTTTCTCTCAATTACCTCATTAATTGTGTCACAATAGACGATCTTAATGGAGCCAAGTCAATCCATACATTTTCTACAATGTTTTTGTGTTTCAGCATGCCCATTTTACAAATCTGCTTCTCAGACATGATCATTCAAAGAGGGTGTCCTGTTTGCTTTTATAAATAACAACTTGAAAGCATCAACTGCACAGTCACTTCTTACCTGATAAGATTTTCAAGTATCTGAGTGTTGGGGCCCTTGTGAAATTCATCCTCTTTGTAATGCAGGGCTTTGGCATAGGCTCTGCATTTCATGGCTCGTTCTCCTAGAAGATGGCACTCCAAGGGAAGTGGACCCTGAACACAAAGTTGTGAGCAACTGACACATTATATTCAAGACATCATGTTCAAACACTGAGAGTTTAAGAATTTCATCCTTTGTCACAAGCCATTTTGCCAAATGAATCAAATGCTTAAACTTGCTGCATTGAAACCAACATTCTTACATCAAAAGCCTACTGTTTTTAGTATAGCTGGTGCCTCAAAAGATCTTGACTGGATAATGATTTGACCATTCAAAGAAGAAGCATGAACTAAAAAATTGATAACAGATGCATATTGAAAGACATTCCTTCAACAGTGTTGATAAGACTGCCCTTACAAAGTACAAGTGGCGAAGAGAGACTGAAACAAAAGCACACCATTAATCCAGGGTTTCCAATCTCAAACATACCTTGTCACAGTGTTCCATGAACTCTGCCAGGTTCAGCAAAGTCTGCATAATTTCTGGTATTTCCTGAAAGTTCAATGTCTTCTCTAGACTGGCAATGACCTCATCCTGCTGGATCTCTGTCAACTCAGTCCAGCATGCCAGAAAGGCTGAGTTGAATAAATCCCTGTCAACAATCAAAACAGGTTATTATATTTTAACTTGTATGTGAAAGTGGAAGTAAACACTAAACAAAATCTTGCTGTAAGAACTTTTGGAGAAGAGATGGATATGTTTAGAGAAAGACATGGGAGAAAGTAAAAAAAAATTTACATAAAATACCTTCTTCTGACTAAACATCAATCATTTACTGTATATTCAAGTTTGGGCCAGATGACAGCCAACAGGAACTCACAAACTCAAATGTTCTCTAAAAAGGGACAAATGACAATGTAGTGAGATATTTTTGTCTAAAACATTGTGATGTAGTTTGCTTTGATCATAACTGTTTCAACAACCTGGTGGTCAGAACAGGGAATCTATATTTTAAACATCCACTCAAGTAATCACACCATGACATTACCCTACAGTGTTTCTAAAGCAGTAATCATACCTGGCCAAAGGGTTATAAATCTGGGCAAGAGCTAAGCAGGACCTGAGCGCTGGTGATGGGGATTCCTTGAGTAACTCTATGCTGAGTTTCCTCAGCCATTCCATCCAGTCTTCCTTGGACACCCTCCGACCTGTCTCCAGTGCCTGAAATAAAAGATAAGGTTTATGATGCATAAATGCTCAGTTAAAAAAAGAACAAGAACTTATGAAATTTAAAAACTCTGGTATTTCCATTTCCATTTCTGCATGAACAGACATACATAAAAATTAATTAATCCAAAAGTATTCAATGGCCTGAGCTGTTTTCTAAAATTTCATCATTCATATTTTTCTGTTTCTTTGCAGAATAATTGCTTCACAAAAACACTGATGCCGACTGTATCAAACTTCTCTCACTCCACAAATCATACAGTTCCATCTTTTCAAATATGCACATCACTTCCATTATCTTGAAACCCCCTACTGTTTCATATATCCCATGTTTGATTCACAGAACATGAAACTGGCTTCATACATTAACAGGGTTGGCAAATCTAAATGCCCTTATCTCAGCACTGCTGTATGCAAATACGGATAGCCATGGACTTCTACTAAACTGTTAATGTACCAGTAAAGATATTAGTAATGAGAACAGTAGAGTAGCCTAACCTTCTTCATTGTCTCAAAGTTGACGCTCAGCTTCTTGATAGCTGTTGTGTCTGGAGCATTGTCTGATCTATCCTTGCCTTTCTTTTTCAGTTGATCTTGTCGCTCTTTCTTCATGAGAATAGGGTCATCTTCCTCATCAGCAATAGTTGTACCCTATTCAGATGTGGAAAAGAAGCTATCAGTGCACTTAAATCAATAATCAGCAAAATAGAACTTTCTAAACTCAAGGCAGTGACATTTATCATCAAACACAATGATTTCCCACTTGTTGCTTCACTTAATTTCAAAACCTATAGTTATCTGATTACATCATATAGGCACTGGAATCTTCATTCACACATTCACAGTTCTAAGATGTTGCTTCCAGTATCCACTATCCTCTGAAGCTCCTGATTGCAGCACCAGAGCTTTATGGTCAGTTTCACTCTCTCAGGCCGTGTTGCCCTTCTGAACTGCACATGTTTGTAAGATATATTTACAGGTTTGAGGAGCTATACCACAATGGCAGAGTGGCAACTGTGACAGTTTCATTCTTGAAATACAGAAAGATGCATCTTAAATTGCTGGTAGAGTTCGAAAGTGGGTATGATGTATGCAATTCCTGTAGCACTGCAACTTCTCTCACCTTAAGGATTCTGGTCATGAGGACATGAAACCTCTGATGCTGGATCTTCTGCCTGTGCATAACTTTGGCCACCATGGGGATGAAGATGGTAAACTTGTGGTTAAGCTGTATCACCAAGGTACATAGCGTATCCATGCATGTTGTGTGTAGTGCAGGTGTTGTGTCCATTGTGCGCACCAGAGGGTGAATGATGCGCGACGCATAATCAGAAAGGTCAAGAGAATCTGTAAGTCTGTCTATAGTCTCCAGTGCACTTCTGTAAACATTAGAAAGGAGAGGACAGGCTATAACTGTTCAAAAATCAACAATATCATATGACTGAAGAGTACAAATACAATCAGAGAGAGTTCACAATGATTAATTCCATATCACAGCTATGAGCTGTGTGGCACGAGGTAGGTTCTTGAAAATGGACAAAGTGACTGACTTTTCAAAATATGACGAGATGTCTTTTCAGAACATTTTCAGAAAGCTATTATCTCTGCCCATCTCACTATATATCTCTCTTAAAGAAATAGGCTATTACTGCATTTATTAAATGTCACACTTGGAATCTACCTTCGGGTACGAGCTAATGATGTTAAATAAATTATATTGCCTACCTTCTAACATGGATAGGGTTCTCTGGGTTGTCAAAGAGCTTGACCACAGGAGGCAGCAGCAGGTGTAGATAGTCATCAAGATTCCCACCAAACATTTCTAATGCTTTCAGGAGCTGAAGTAAAATCAGGCACAGGAAATGAGTAGTGTGTGAGATTCCACAAGGTTATAATCATGAAACAGTACTCTGTTCACTCTGTACCACTCAGTCTGCTTGGTCAAAGAACAGCTAAACCTACATCCCACTACTGACACTATGTAGTTTATTTCCTTTATCAAATACATATCTTTGCAGAAAATGTTTTACAACACCATATCTTGCGCTATTTGTGCTCAGACAGAGGGAGGAAATAAGGTGTTAATTAAGATCCTTGTGTCTGGATGTACTGAGACAGCTCAAATTTATTCAGAGAGCTCAGTTAACAAACTTTCAATTACAGCATTTCAATCTCATACAGGCAATGATGAAAGTGCAAAATACCAGTATGTTCATGTGTTTCTAGCAATAACATCTCTCTTAAAGAGTCAATTAAAAACTGTGAGTGTAGAATTTCATGACTTTTTATTAATCTAGACAAAAATGTATTGCTGTCATCAGAAAAAAGAGAACTTCAGAATACAAGAAGAGTTTTTAATTCAATTCAGTGAAAATTTCAAGATGAATGGATCATATTTAGGTCCTTGCAAATCCCACGTGTCTGTCCTGAAATAGCTAACAGGAAGAGACCAAAGTTTGTGCCCTGTGGTGATGGCATAATCCAGAATATTGTTGTGCACTTTCATGAGAGCAACTGACAGATCAGCTGTAAGCTGTAGATTTTAGCAATCATAATGTTCCCTCCTCAAACCTGGTTTCATATAAATATTCAAATACTGACTACAGGATTCAATTGTAGCTGGTGTCTGGAGAACAGCTCACATACAAAACTAGCTACTTTGTCTTCATAGTGAAAACACGAACCCCTGTTGGATTTTTGTTTTGGCTGTGCATTATTGGAAATTACGGACAGCTGACAGGTATAGGACTCAATGACTTTAAAAATCCTCCTGGCAAACTTACCTTTGCAGTAACAATCTTATTCTCACTAGTATCATGCATGAAAACTCTCAGGATTTGTGGGATGATCAGGGGCAGATAGATGCGAAATTCTGTGCCTAAGGCATTGACAATCTGTTCAATGAGGATAATAATGGCACTCTGCATTGATGTAGACTGGCTCCAGTAGTCCTAGGGAAGAAACAGACATGCTTGAAGTGAGAAATCATGGATGATTAAATCTCAGAAAAGGCTCTCTCCATATTTTGCATGCACAGGAATAGCTGTAATGGACATAAATGGGTCAAGCAGTAAAAGTAAATCTATAATGTGAGAGAAGAGAGCAGAAAAAAAAACAAACATAAAAGACCCTTAGAACCCATATTATCGCAGAGAAACAGAATATCTTAGATAAACAGGATTTCCTATAAATAGACAAGATTTACATTCTTATTTTATATTCTTGGATGTCCGGAGGTCTTCCAGACAAGGAAGGCTGTAATCATTATCAGAATTTTAAGACAATATATTAAATACCCTAGTCTCTGTTCAAAACAAAAGCTGTTTTGTGAATGTTTCAATTCACTCATTCATTAAATTTTTTTTCTTCCTTGATTTTTCAGTTTTCCAAAAATTTTCAACATTCTGTTGGAGAATGTAGAAGTGATAAGTTAGCTGTGTCACATAACCAAAATTTGTAACTGATGTATGAAATAGGCAATTTGAACTTATGCAGAACCCAGCTATTTTGCAAACAAATACAAAACTTACCTGTCTATCACAAAATTGTGTGACTAAATGTTTTCATTACACCATAAATTCTATGCTTTTGAATTTCTGCTGTTTCAGATCTTGACCTATATCAGTGATAATACATGACTAATCTCTGTTCTTACCCTAATCAGTGTAAAGATGTCCTCCAAGTAATTCTTGATGTGCTGCTTTACAATAGCAATGATCACACCCAGCTGCTGGAACAGGAACTGAGGAAAGATACATTAGAGACATCAAGTGGTATCTTCATTTCCATCATTTCAGATCTCAGATTAGTTATCTGCGGCTTCCCATATCATTCTTATTTTTAATTAATTTATAACCTCTCACGTATAGCACTATATGTCTCCACAATCCGAAGTCTGATGCAGTGGTAAAATAGGTTATTTCAAATTTAATATGCATTTTTTACACCCTGTGAAAGAAACCTTCAGTAGTGAATTACTATGGAAATTTATAAAATTTCCTTTGATTCAGGTTACTTCAATAAGTGGCAACCATACTACCTTGTATGCCTTCAATGAGTGGCAATCACAATATTTTGGGTGGCCAAAAAAAAAAACAAAAAAATACACATATAATTTCATAACTTCAATTATAATTCAAACTTTATGTGACTGAAAATTCACACATATTAGCAGATGGATACTGTCTATAAATGCTTCAAATTTAAAATATCTCGGTACTATGATTATGTCAAAGCTGAGAAATTAAAAACATATATATGCAACAGCTTGCATGGTGTGCATCTCACATATTGGTCCTGGAACACCATTCTTTGACAAGTATTTTTTTCTTTTCTTTTCCACTGTAAGTAGCTAGTTTTGTATGTGAGCTCATTGATGCTAAATTTATGCAGATAGACCGAATGGTCATTGAGTAATTGGTGTGTGAAGTCAGAGAAAGGGGTGTGCTTGTCGAGTTCGCCGGTCTAGCCTATGCCCGCGGTGCCCCCTACTTAAAGAACAAAAAAAAAAGGTTTGTAAAGCAATATGTTAGATCCACAAAAAGTTCTGTGGAAATCAGGATCTGTCATAGGAAATATTTTCAATATAAAGACTGTAAATTTCCTGAGTAGTATAATGCATCAGAATGTGAAAAATCCACAACCAACCTCACGAAAACTTGCATCAGCCACTCTGAAAACTGTCAGGTAGGCTGGAATCACAGTCTGGATGTAGGGCACACACTTAATGTTCAGTGACTTGAAGATAATGGTAATTGCCTGAACCACCATGGAGTGATGCTGTGACAGCGATGGGTCTCGGATGATCCTCATCAGGAGGTGGATAGCAATGGCTGGATAGTATTCCTCTAGGGTATTGCAAGAGCTCATCAACTCACTTGTGTTTATCTCTGTAAAATTTATTATAATAGTTCCATCTAATGGCATTATCAGGAAAGTTCTATTATCACTAGGGAAGCTTCATCTGAGTTTAAAATATTTCTTAAAATGACTGAGGGCTTAATAGATGTTATGATAAAATTATGAAAACCATGATTTCCGCAAAATCCAGTTAAACAGCAAAACTTGTTTACCTCATAGCTTTTCTATTGAATGTTTCTGGTGGTGTTTCTGAATGTTTCTATTGAAATCATTCATCATAAATTCACATCTCTCCCACCTCCTATTCCTGTGTCCTGACCACCAAGCTTGTGCTCTGACTTCTTGACTCCTGCCTCCGAATCCTTTATGACCCCAAGATTCATCCTGTGTTTGTGTGGATCAAGCGCCCCAAGAAGGCCTAAAACACGAATGACCTGTGGATTTGAAATTCACACGGCTTTGTTTTAAAATAGCAACTCTGAAAATTGTATGAATTATTTCCTATGTGATTTCTTCAGAGGTCTCTACACATTTACGAATATCCTGGATTTGACAGATTTCAGACAAACCAGTTATAAGCTATTAAAATTATCTCAACTGCAGTCTGGACAGAAAAAATGCTGGTATTGTTTCTGTGGACTTTGATCAAATTTCATTTCGAAACTTCCTAATGGTAAAATGTTTGATATTTGATATTGATCAACATGCTGTGTCCTGCTCTCAAATTCCTCAAACACCTTCTATAGCAGATGTAAGTATACTGTCAGTATATACTGAGACAAATCCATCTAAAAAAAGCACAGTGCAAAGTAGAAGTTCTGTTAACAATGAAAGAAAGAGAATCACCAGATTATATGTGTAAAATGACAAGAAGTGCTTGACCCACCTCTCTCCTGATAGTAATAGACTGCTCTGTCTTCAAGAAATTGAGCAGCACATCCAGTAGATTAGGATATTTACTGTAAGGTTCCACCACAGAACCAGTGCTTTCAACAAGCTGGCCTAGAGTCCACAATGCAACCTGTGGTGCAAATTATTAATTATTAAATATTGTGATGAAATATGCTAATATACAAACCAAAAACTACAGACCAGAGCCACAAGCCACTATAGATGCTATACAACCGTTATGGAGGGAAAACAATTATCATTTTCTGTGAAACACCCATAACTGGAAGTTTGAATCTTCCAATGTCTACATAATTTGTTGTATCTTTGTTGTAGTAATTATCAGTCAACAGCTGATGACTATGACAGCCATAATAAAACTTAGAACACTGATGTAACAGATGGGGAATTCAAATTTCTTGAGATGCTTGCTGTCACAGACCAAGATCATTTCTTTTTTTGAGCATAAGAACTGAGCACTTAATTTACTGCTGTAAATTGAGAAGGTATACAAAAAATAACTTCTTAGCACTAACAGCCTATCCTGGGACTTGTGAGAAGTTAACATTATCTGTTGCTGATACTTAGAATAGGACACGACAACAGACAATAATAAAAGAAAAAGAAGGAGAAGAATCCTATCAGTTGTGCCCACAAATCACATACATGACATATATGACGGCTGACAACAATTTCAACAACTTCGGAGTGAATATTCAATATGAGGGACGTAACTCCACATAATGATGCACATGCAAACATTCTGTACTTTTTGGGTGATCAATTTCTCATTGGAGTTCCATCATAGCCTGTCTCATATGTCGATGCCAGGATGCTTAATTATAATAATTTTACATCACTTCAGTTCTTGCCATGTGAGGTCAAGAAAAATAAAGGCACATTATTTGACCTTACCTCTCTTTTTTGTAGCGATGAGGAATCCTGCAACATTTCCAGTATAATGGGCAACAGCTGGTCCATCCACTTGCTAATATCTGGTCCACTGACCTGAAATGAGGCAAACATAAAAATAACTAGCCTATGAACTTTGTACATTCTTTTGCAAAGTGAGTCCACTTTTTATCACATTGGATTAAATCTATATTTTGAATCAGTGAAGTAAGTCCTACCTATCAATCATTTCATTTCTGAAAAACAAATAAACTATAGATGGCCTGTAATTTGCATGACAGTAAGGAAGCAAGAGCACTGACATGCCATATTTACCATGACTAATTCTTGTCAATTTTGCACACCTTGGTTATTTGGGCTTGCTTCTTTAGCCATTTCACCGCAGTTCTGTGAATCTCCCAACTGAAGGCTACACTGCTCAAACACCTAAGTAGCTCTATCCAAAGCACCCAGATAAAAAGAATAAAACTGCATACAATCACCTGGATCTATGTTCCATAAGTCTTCCTGTTATACAGTCTCCACTTCAAATCATCTCACCTCTCACTTCAGTTTTCTGAAACTTGATCTCTTCACATTAAGTCAAGGTTTCATGTTTACACACCTGTGCTTGTTCTCCAATGGCTTGCAAAACACTGATGACAACACCAGGATTCTGATCTTGCTCTTTCAGTTTGGGAATCAGAGTCTGAAACCAAGACAAGTATGATTTTGGGAAGACCCGCATTTTTGGAGGGCACAAAACACTCACAAACTTTTACACAGCTGCAAAAATAGACAGATTATTCCATTCCACATTAGAACAGACACTGTAAATTCAATGTGAACTCTTTACTTTCATGGTTCATAATATTACAAATAATAAAACTAATGTACTATACATAGATTTTCAAGGCCTGAACTGAATTGAAGTGGAGGACACGGGTGGGAAAGCAGGGCATGAACACTGAAGAGCAAAGTGTGACATTGAAAGAAGAAACATGATCAATGCAAACACTTGCATGCTGTTCCACAGCATTATGACAACGGACAGGCAGATTTCAAGGAGATCAGAATATTTATCATCACATAGAAAGCTCTTATATAAAATAAAATAACAAGATAATAGGGATGAGATTAACTTTATTTACATGAACTAAGTTCATATCTCCCTTCAACAAAGCAAAAAGAGTTCATTTCTTTCAGTTTGAACATATTTACATGTTATTATGAACCTCAAAGACCACCTTATCAGTCTGCGTAATAGAAAACTACAAAGCTTTTATTTCCTTCATTACTGACAGTTTCTGGCGCCAAAGACAATTTTAATTATAAGTGCAGACACTGCACCAATTATTAGTTATTATCTTATAATGTAAATGTAGATATTTCAATCATTTTTTTGTTCCATGTGAGCAATTCTAGTTTCGGTTTGAAGGAGACCTTTTCTACTTCAATAATGTAGGGAACCAGTGAACAAAACCGAACTGGGAAATGCATGGGATATTTTATTAGCTGTTAGCAGAACTGAGCTCAACATGGAACTGAATGAAAAGCACCATTTTTCTGCTAACTGTATTTACTGATTACTCTAGGTACATGCGTACCAGCGGTCTGAAGGTATTTCAGTGATTCACAATAACCTAAGACCTGTGATGGACCAGAAGATTCATTCACATATGAGTGAACCTTTATTGACCACAGAACACAGTCATGGAATACCTACCCCCATGATAGGCACCATATAGGGTTTAATAAGCCTGGCTGTGTTGGAGACCAGATGACCCAACATCCTGGCAGCTTGTTCCTTGTTCCTGCCAATGCCACTGTGTTCCAGCTCTGTCAAAATCTAAAAATAGGCATATAATATGTCATACATAAGTTATTATAAAGTGCCTTTGTGGCCACTTGACAACTACCACAAAGAGTGTTAGAGTTACTCATTCCCTGAAGTTTAAGGAAATTGCTGACAAAATAATATGCCATACATTCTATTCATCTCATCTAGGAACATCATGAAAATTGTGAGATCAAATACAGTTGACTCCGCTTAATCGCCCATCCTCGGGATCACGGAGAAAGTGGGCGATTAAGCGGAGAGGCGATTAAGCGGAGAAGGTAATTTCGGCCATATTTTTGGTCAATGAGGTTAAATTTCTTTGATGTCGTGGTTTGATATCTGCATTGACACCTTCTCGTCGCCAGACTCAGGACAAACTCGCGTTTGACGGTGTTGTAGCGCGAAATACTTTTGATCTCCACGGTCTCTCTCATTGCCCACCTCGCAGTAGCCCAGTAGGATGGCATGGTCGTGATAGACCGTTCATCCACATGACACGTTCTCTGATCTTACCGAAATCCACCAGACAGGCGCAATCAAGGCGTGGGGGGAGGAGAGCTCAGGAGACCATACGGCTTTCGGCGCATTAGCATTATCGGACCGGCGAAGGCGGTGATGCGTAGTATGAGACTAAGGGGGACAAAGGGAGGGGGAGGTGGAGGGGAAAGGTTTATCACACCTATTTCGGGGTGGCACCTGTCACTCAGTCAACCAGTCTGCCATCCGATGCGCAGGTAAACTGTCTGTGTACATTATTTGTTTGTCAACTGTAACCCTTCAACCGCTAATCTTTGAATTCATGGGTGCCGAAGAGTGGTCGATTATCCGGAGTGAGAGGCGATATCCGGTGACTTTTATATAGAAAAAATTCGGTTCCCTGGGAAACGAGGCAATTAGGCGGAAAAGGCGATTAAGCGGAGGGCGATTAAGCGGAGTCGACTGTAGTATCACGCCAATAATCACATCACTGCAATTATATTAAATGCTTTTTTATGCTCTTCAGCACAAACAAACAACTAAATGGGATGAGAGTCAGCAGCACTCCACATAAGAAAGTTGTGGACCTTTTCTTTCATTGTAACAGGTTAGACTTTTCCATAGATTTACTCTGTAACATATCTGCAAAGCACAAATGGTTTGACAGTTTGAAAAACACTGTATGATTTTGCCTCCTTTGGTTTCTCGTTTGTCAAATATGGTGCTGTAAGCCCCACTGTTTATAAATATACATAAATAGCTCAAACAAAATAAAGGCACTATTGTGGCCCAGTCATCTTACCTTGCTGATAGAAAATGAATACTCTAATTAAATGCTACAAATTTATGCATCAATTTTCCTGGCGTCTTGTTTGCCCATTGATACATTTCTCAGGCTACAAACTGAAACTTATTGCACTGAATCACTGTGGATAAGTTTTCATAAAATAGGTTCAGAATGAAAAGACATCACTAACCTGAATAAGGACTTTTCTTAAAGATGGCATAACATATGCTGGGTTCTTAGAACTAAGTCGGCCAATCATACATATGGCCTGTTCCCGGATCTCAAAGGCCTCATCATTAAGAGCAATGAACAGAGCACTCAAATTCTCTGCCTGGGCAAGGTGAGGATCAAATCGTTCATCAAGTGAGGTAAGGACACAGTATCTGATATCAGCATCTGTTCCAGAAATAGAGAACAAAGAAACAAAAAATTAATTCAAATTAATCCACCATGACAAAGGATTTTTGATTAGCCTAGATTTGTGCAGTTATGATGTTCATAACCTCCTTTGGAAACACCACACTTGGGCCATGGATACTACAACCAATTCATGATGGAAACTATGAGTCTTGTACAAAATGCAGTATGATTGTGGTGATATTCCATTATTTGACAAGCTAGGTATTTCCAAGATTTTGTTACACAAACTTAACCCTGCAACTTAAATTCATAACTCAGCACTTAACAAATCACATTCACAACTTTTAGCAAGAAAGATGGCAATTTCACAAGAAAACAATTCTCTAGAATATCCCAGCTTCAAATTTCAAACTTTAAAAGAATGAGATCTCAAATTATACTGCAGTGTAGTATAAGAGCATACTCATATCCCATAGGTCTACTTAAGGCTGTATGCAAATCTGTGTATATCAATGACTGCTTGAGCCGATGTGTTATCTTTAAATGCACTAAGTTCTTAGTTCCACTATCTGGAAGTAGTGCAAGACAAGGTGTGCATTACTGTCCAAGCTACCACAAGTGTTAGCGGCGAAAGACTCAATCTGGCAAGCATGACCATAGAAGGCCTCCTCAAGCCAAGACAAGCTTACCTGTGTCTGTTATGCCCACCACCAACAGCTTGTTCAAGACCTCAGCCACTGTGGTCATTGCTGTCATGCTGACATGCCCCTTTTGTTTTCCCAAGAGCTGGAATAAATGAACAGCTTCACAGTAAAGTAAGCCACATACAAGCTTCAATAAATCTGAGCTACCAGCATCCTATAATTTGCAAAAGACTTCACCTTTGAAAGAGGTTCTTTGACATACTGTGAAAATGGCAGAAAATTTACATAAAACTAATATCTTTCCCAAATATAAGTCATGAAACTGAAACATGGCATGTCTGAAATGTTAAAACCACTCCAGTTTTGGACTACGATGACCCATAATTAATGAGACAAAAATGATTGAAATATTGCAATTATCTTGTCACAGGCCTTGATTATACAGTCGACTCCGCTTAATCGCCCTCCGCTTAATCGCTTTTTCCGCTTAATCGCCTCATTTCCTAGGGAACCGAATTGTTTCTATATAAAAGTCACTGGATAATCGCCTCTCACTCCGGATAATCGACCATTCTTCAGCGCCCATGAATTCAAAGATCAGCAGTTGAAGGGTTACAGCTGACAAACAAATAATGTACCCAGACGGTCTGACGGATGGCAGACCGGTTGACTGAGTGACAGCTGCCACTCTGAAATAGGTGTGATAAGCCTTTCCTCTCCACCTCCCCCTCCCCTGGTCCCCCTTCATCCCACGCTACGCATCACCGGCTTCGCCCGTCCGACATGCTACTGTGCTGTTAGCCGTATTATAGTCTCCTCCCCCCCACGCCTTGATTGCGCCTGTCTGGTGGATTTCGGTTAGATCAGAGAACGTGTCATGTGGATGAACGGTCTACCCCGACCATGCCATCCTACTCCTTATTGTCTGCTGGGTTATTGCGAGGTGGCCAATGAGAGAGACCGCGGAGATCAAACATTTTGTGCGCTACAACACCGTCAAACTCGAGTTTGTCCTGAGTCTGGCGACAAGAAGGTGTCAATGCACGATATCAAACCACGACATCAAAGAAATTTAATCTTCTTACCAAAAATATGGCCGAAATTACTTCCTCCGCTTAATCGCCGCTCCGCTTAATCGACCACTTTTTCCGTGATCCCGAGGATGGGCGATTAAGCTGAGTCGACTGTATCTGTTTGATCGGACCCATATTTATCTCCATATTTTTTTTCATAGTGGCACTATCCACTTATTTAGTACAAGTATAATAATGTGTAGCCACCCAACAAAATGAGGCACATCTCGCATTTTGGTAGCATTGAGATATTGGTATCATCAAACAGGTTAGCTAAAGCCATTTCTTTCGGCGAAAAAATGACTGCTCTAACTTAATTAGTAGGAAATACGAACTACATCACTGCTTGAGATTAAGACTATCATAAGTTCATTGATAACTTAAAGGACTTCCATATAGTATTTCCAAGCAGCGACATGGTCTCTCAAAGACAGAAGTGACACAACCATAGTTCTTATCGATTTCAATAGTGCTGGAAAGTGGCACGTTTCATTTTGTCACATGGCTACATAATTGTATCAAAGAAAAGATTACTTTCTATACACAGATGAATGTGTTCAGGGATGAAAATTGACTTGGGTTTCAGAATTCAGCAAGGTAGCGGATGACACATGTGTAAACTCTCATAAGTACAACTAATTTATCAACCTTGTTGTACCGCCATCTTCAACAGTTTCATGTGAAGCTCTCATTACCAATGCACAGTGATTTTGATGATGCTTGCAAGGCCTGTTCATGGGTTTGGAGGTTCCCTTGAAATTTTGGCATGTCTCCTAGATGCTGGGTCTGTAGTGACGACAGTTACCACTCTGCTTGTGTATTGTGAATTATGTGCAAAATTAGGACAGGTTTCCCAAGTGCAATGACAATAAATGGTTTTGTTCAATTTCACCACCAGTTAATATACTGTCCCACTGTATTTTATTAACCTCTAGCAGAGGGAAAAGCAGCCGGGCACACATCATGATTTCGTTCAATCTCACCATCAGTTAGCATACCATCCCACTGTGTTGTTAAAAAAAAAACTAGATTAACCTCCAGTAGAGGAAACAGCAACCGGGCACATGTCGTGACTGCCTCCATCCTGATCTCTTTGTGTTCACTTGCTAGGTAGTGCTCGGCACAGTGGCGTACAAACTGGGTCAGAGAATGACCCTCAAAGTCAAAGCTGCCGAGAGTCCTCAGGGCAAGGGTTATATTAGTGACATCACTGGCATCATTCACAGGGGGAGCTGAAAAAAAGAAGACAATGACTCTGATTCAGACAACATCTCTTCAAGCATGTTTGAAGATCCAATGCCCAGGTTTGCTAAAATCCAGATGTGACTTGATACTTCACAGACTGTGACATGAATTACAAAACTACTGGGCACGTCCATATTGGATTTATGAATCAAATTTTGTATACAATGCAGGGCTCAAGAAAAATCTACTGATTTTGTATAGTGATGCTGATAAAGTGAATATGGTTGGTAATGAAAAATGGAAACTTCCCCACAATTTCCATCCATGTTACCTATCTGCCTATAACAATGCCCAATCTTTTATTCTTAAATGCTTTTGAAAACTGGAGAGAAAGTAAAGTAAATATGAAGCTTGCATTGACTGAAAAAAGAAATACTAATGGCCATTTCTCTGAATACCTGACTGCAAAGGAGCTGGTACAGTGTGAGCCCCAGGGTGCCTCAGAGGCTGACCCATCAGTATCATGGAGAGATTCTTCAATAGCCCATCCTGGATGTCCTTTTTCAGCTGAGGAATTTGAAAGGCTAGTTCTCTCATGGCTGCAGTCAGGGCAGGGCTGGTGAAGAGAAAACACAGAATCACTATTTACTGTTTCATCTTTCAGCCTAAAAATGACAGATTATAGGCTTCAAAAGATTTACATTCACACATTACATTCAGTGCGAGTGCAACGGGACTCCTCGTCATGAGAGCAGTGATTGTAACAGAGTAACAGTCTTCGTGTGTTTATGTGTGTTTGTGTGTGTGTTTGTGTGTGTGGGTGTGTGTGGGTTGGGATGTATTATTACATAATGTGTGTGTTTGTGGTTGCTTGTGGGTGTGTGTGGGGAAGTATGTGCGTGTGTATATGTGAAAGCGAGGGAGTGTGTGTGTTTGCACAGATATTTATGTTTTGTAAGTACACTGTAACAAGACAAATTTCCTTTTGTGGACAAATAAAGTTATCCTTATCCTTATACTCCTTTTGACAAATATGCAAAACAACATGTAGAAATCAGTCTTGTTTCATTAAATAATTAGCTAACTCATTTTTAGACTCATATTCCCTATCTAGAGACCTGAAAGTTTTAAGAAACCCATCCCTGTTTAAAACATAAGTATAGAAACAATCCCATACATATTAATTTAGCCCTAACAAAAAAGATTATAATCATTGAACTTTGAAGACGCAGAGCACATGTAAGCTGAGATACTGAATCAGAACAAACCAAGAATATTCATCATCTCGCTCAAGTGCCATTGATCATCTTACCTCAACCCAGTGGCCAGCATATTGTCCAGGAGTTCCCGCACATCATGGGTCATCTGGGGTCCCATAGCTCTAGCCAGCATGCTAATACATGTGAAGACTGCCGGGTCCACCACAAAGCTACGGTTTTTCCTGTAACAAGTAACATTTGCCCCATCATTACTATGGGAAGTGGACAGTCTTGATAAAACTAATACATAAGTGATCTGGTATCATTGGAATGCATTCCTGAGTTAAACTGCTATCTTATTTTATCTTGTAAAAGATGTGTTCACATGAGAATTGCTGTGTCGTGTTTTTCACTACTGTACTTCAAGTTGTTTTCTTGAACAGTTGGTATTATCACACTAATAAGAATAGGGTTCACAAACTTGTTTGAGCAGCCTCATGCAGCTAGCCACTACAAGATTGTGCCCATCATACCACATTCAGCTGATATCTTATTCCCCAGCTGCAAAAGCCTCCTGTTATCACAATCCAGTTATTGTCATTCTTAAATTTTCTAGATGAAATATGTTTAAATTTTACTGATTGTCATCACTACAGTTTGTCTTGCCTGCGTCTTCATTTCTCATGCTAAGTAAGCTGAAACAGTAACAGAAGAGCCCTTGTGGTCATTTCACAAGGTACTAAATTTCTAATGTATGGTGTTCATAATGAAAGTTGTTCTAAGGCAGTGCTTTACATTTATAAAATCTGTTACCAAACTAACCTGGGTTGTTTATTTGATATATACTTCGAAAATGACCAAAATCATTTTTCAGATTTTGAAAAAATGTGGGGGACACACTTTTTTGGCAAAGCAAAAAACAGTGAGCATGTATCTTTTCAACCAAAATTCTGGCAGGAACATACTGACACATTTGGATTTTTTTAATGTCACTATTAGCCTTGATCTCAAAAACAACATGGAACTCTAAGTAAGAAATTACCATATAGCTGTTCATTCTGCTAATACCAGTAAACAGGACAGCTATATTCATGTTTCTATCTGAAGTTGTTAGTCAGTGTGAAGCAATTCTGAAAAATACTGCCATCACTGACATTCAGTGGTAAATCAAAGTTTCGACTAAGCTGATAACGGAATAACTGGTGAGTATTCATAATCTAAAGGAGTAGCAGAAGAGTAGGAGACTGGGAACATGCTGAGAAGAGCTATGTGGCTGAATAGCTGGTACATGGACTACTCTGTTGCCTTAATTATATGCTGCCTATGTATAAGTGTGGTAGAAATTTTCATTTTCATGATATCATCTCATCCCACTGGTACATCTGATGTTACAATAATTATGTTCTCAGACTTAAACATTTCTAGGATTTGTATCATCACTACACACAATCTGGGTATAACAATCTTTCATTTTACAAAATGCAGTTCTTGATGTTTAAATGCAATTGTTTATTTTTAAATCTGATGCTTTTTCCTGAATTTTACATATTTAAAGGAGATGGTTTGTTACTTGATGAGACCTTCATGGACTGAAACTTTGTGCCTCTTGACATGTCATACTAAGGGATTTGAACCTAAACTACCTTTAAAGAAAACTGCCAAAACTGATAAATTCAGGGTCTGTCTGCCTACATGTCTCAACAATTTCTTGATATATGGAAACACCCTAAATACTCAAAGTGACTAAACTTCCTTTCAAGGCTCCAGCTCCCTCCTCCATATTTTATTTTCAAATTCACCTCATGACTTTTATTTCTGAGCCCATCCCATGAAATTCGATTCATGATAGCCTACTGAAAACACTCACAAATGAAAAAGTATGATCATGTCTTTGCTGAAAGCCATAAGAAACATTTGCCATTTGCATGTATTAAATATTTTAGAAGCTGAGCATTTTATTATGCGCCCTCATTTTTCACAAGTTTTTGAAATTATTTTTGTCTGGGATGTATTTACCTAACTATTAATATTCTGCGTACCAAGCAAACTCATGATATCCATTTAACTCATCTAAAAATTTGCTTGAGTTTCACATCCACTATTCAGAATTAAGATTTTATACAGTTTTTCTTCAAACACCGTGTTCACTGTACAGAATATAAACAAAAATATTTCCATTCTTCTGAATCTAAAAATGTCAATTAAAGACTTGTGAGACTCATAGCAAAACAAAGTCTGATAGATACATTCACTCCAATGATACCAAATCCTTAAACACATACCACAACAAAAAAAATAAATACAAACGACAAAATTTTATATCGAAGTCAAGAGAGGTAAAAATACAGCAAAAGTCAAGCAGAATAGTACCGGTGAGCCCATAATCTTAAGCATGCCAGAGTAGCCTTCTTTCAACCCCTCCCTACCCACATACCCCTAACCCCCCATCAGGAATATAACACCATGACCACATGTCAAATGACCCCTCCTCAAAAAAAAACACCCATACATACAACACATGCAAGCATGCACGTACACATGCATACTCATTTGACATAGTATGCTGTACTACATTGCCTTTAAACTGACCATAAATTTTTCAAATACACAAATCCGGAAAATTTCAATGAAAACAAGTATCCTTTTCCCAGAAAATGAAGATCACAGAAAATGTTCTGCTTGACAAAGTAGCAGGATATGTTCTCAAAATAAAAACAAAAGTATTTCTCTGAAATCACTTACTTGGTGGAATGGTCCCTTGAAGGCAAGGAAACCCGGATGATATCCATAATGCGACTCATGTAGGACAAGATTTCTCCCTGTACTGCAATCGCCAGAAAGCCCACTGCCAGGAAGGCCTGAGATCGATCACGTTCCCTCTTCAGAGTATTTAGGAGAAAGTTGACTGTGTCTTGTAGGTAACTGCAATATGAAAAAAAGTTGAAAGCAAAGCCATGTGCACACTGGAAATATCTTAAAGATAGGCTGTATGGCTGGCAAATACTGTACTATGAGACACACATGAAATCTGGCTGAACTAGAACAGTCAGTAACTCCAGCAGTGAACCAGACAATGATTTTGGGTTTTTGACAGTGTGCAATGAAAGAAATGTGTCCATCATGATCTGCATATGAACACAACGTTTACCTACATCTAGCAAAATTATGTTTGCCTATTAGGCATGGGTATGATCAACAAAATATAGAAATGTGAAAAGTTCAGAGTTCAAGATGAATACTGTGAACAGCAGTCAGTTCCAATCTGATTGAGAAACGAAAGGTACTTTAGATCAGTTCCTCTCACAGAGCAGAAGACTCAAATCAGTTATTAGTTCATTTCACAGGTTTCACTACACCACTGATAAAGCTTTTTTCCAAATAAATCCAAGTGGACTGAACAAATGACCTAGAACCACCAAAACTGATAATGAGATTACCTCGAGACCATCAATGCAGCAGTATATGGAATGAGTATGATTATCTCCACTACTTGCTATAAATATCAAATTCACCTTGAACAATGTTATATTTCAACTGTGTATTATCTCATGCTTATATGAAATATGGAAGTTCTGAGAACAGTGTCAGAGCAGATAAAACTACAAATGGCATAAAATAAGATGCAAGCTTTAACTTATCCTCATTATAGCCCAGGGGAGGGCACAAAATGACAATTTCCAAAGAGAAAATGCACAACTCATATCTGACTTTTCATTACTTCAGTAGCAGTGTAGCTCAGTAGATTGAAGTTTTTCGATCGACCCAAATCTGTTTCTTTTTCCTCCTTGCATGATCAGTTGAGGCATTCTGCAGCAAAGGTTTGAGGATGTCCCAATAACCTTTTAATACAATTTTTTTAAACTGTGGCAAATCTTGTTATAGGTATTTCTTGTATGCTCCCAGATTAAAATGGTTTTATGCAGAGGAATAATAAAAGAAGTCAGAGATTGCTCTAAGCGGATTAAAAGTCAGATATATGAACGCAAGATCTTGAAGTCACATCATCATTTCATTGGTGTGATATAAGTCTTGTACCTCACATCTGCATGTAAGTGTAATGGTAATTACAGGACTTAGTATCACAGATAAACAACAGTCCAATATTTCTTCTGATCATAAATTTAACAGTTTTAATGTCATCATCATCTTGATCATCTGCTGCAGTTGAAAGAAGTGGTGCAATATTACATCATTTAAGTGGTCAATAAACTGTCAACATTTATGGTTTATGTCACTGAAGACACTCAAAACTGTCATCGATAGTGAGGCTATAGGATGATATAAACTCATACCAGAATGAAGACAAAAAATAAATCAAATTCCCGCTTTTGGGCAATCTTACAAAACAGAGTAACTTTCACTTTCACAGTATCTGCATCCACTTCACAGAAGCAAACAAGGAACTGGTACCAACAATATCTCTAGATTCTCCCACAAAGTGCTTGGTTTAGGGTTAGGGGCAGCACTGGGAGGAGAGTTCCAGGATATCACCATCAGTGCTTAAAAACAGGACATTGCAAAGGGGTTAACTGAGTTTTTATGTCACCTTAAAAATGAAAGACACTGTTGGCTGATCCAAGACAGCATAGCATAAGATGATGGAAAGTGTCCTAAATTAAGTAACTTTTGTTTACTTCAAGGAACACCAAAAAAAAAATAAACACAAAATTATGTTGATATACTGGCTATCAGGTATACGTTAAAAAATCATTAATTATATTAAAAACACTGGAATGAGAACTATAACCTATTCAGAGACTTGCCACAGAATTTGTAATATATGTAAAATGTGTTTAAGTGCAGTGCTATTAATATTAATATTCAGGCTCAGATTTCACATTTTAAAACTGTTATGCAGGCACTGTTATCCTTTGAAATGGGATAGATTAGCTTGGCTGTGAACGTTATATCTAGTCCTCAACTTTAAAATAAATAACTCACGGGCATGTATACTTGCATGGTTCACTTTCAGGAGATCCATTAGAACAAATGTGGATAAATAATGAGAACTTCTAATACAACAACATGTGTTGTCTTCTTTCTCTAGATTTCTGATTTCATGATAAACATATCCATATAAGCCTGCATCAACAAATACTGCTTGAAGCATATGTTTACTGCCCATCATTCTAATTATGGCTAGAATATTTTCATTATGGACTTGAATCTGTAGGAATCCACTTTACTCTCCACAACAGACACAAGAAGACAGCAATGAATTACACCGATATCTTTCAATTATACAAAACATATGATGCAAAACTCTTCTGTTCAAGGGCATGCACTCATCTACATCAGGAAGCATTTATTTGAACTGTCTCAGCAAATCCCTTGCAAGATGGAAGATATAATGAGGTTTTCCTATTACTAAACAGTAAAGTCATACGCCACTTCTGATCAAGAGAAACCATATATTTATTCTAAATTTAATCAAAACTTAATTTATTCTCAAGGAAGAGATAATTTCCTTGAAGTAGTCCAAGATCTGCAATCCCATTCTGAACCTAGTTAGTCAAAGGGCTGCAGAGTTTTATTATTTTAATGAGCAACACAAATTGCCCAATGGATTATAATAAAGTGAACATATACGGACAGAAAAAAAACATTTAAATCTCTAATACAGAACTCTGTTTCCAGAAAAACAAAGTAAGCAAAGTGTCAGAACAATCACTGAAAACAGAAGGCAAACATGTGAAAGTTAATAATTATTCATTTGACAACCTGTGGAAAATGCACCCAAGAAATAGTATAGAATTATTCCTTCCCTCATGTCACATTAAAGTGAAAGGTCTGCGGCTAGAAATACTCTGACACCTAGACTGAGTGCACCATAGCTTCATACTAAGAATTGGTATTCAAATTTACCATTATACAAAAGTGAAGAGGATCTTTGGATCTCCACAATTTCACATTAATGTAAGTCAATTTCATACCCGTGATGTCTGGAACTTAAAGGGCAGCTTCCAGACACTCAGAATTTTTTTATTCAGATTCCCATCAGAACTTGTTCATCTACCTCAGATCCAATTTTTCCACTAAGCTCAATAGAGACAGCAGAGTTCAAATATTCTGGCACCATTCTGTTCACCCAGATTAAATTAAAATCCCTGTCCAAAGGCCTTGTTTTTATACATTATTATTATAGTATTTATTCATTTATTTATAGTAAAATAGTCCCAGTAACCCAATAAAGAGAGACGAAAAAGTAATGAAAAGAGGGAAAAAACAAGCTGCTGCCATCACAATTTTTCATCCTCTTGGCCACTAGCAGTGCGATGTTTGGAGATTTTATTAAATATTGGTCAATGAAACATGATGATGACATACAGCAATTGTACCATCATCGATAACAGGTAACACTAATTATAACCAGTCAAGTCTAAGCATGGTATTGGGGCCATCATCTAGAACAATGTTGTCTGCATTCATTTTCCAATACACTTCTTATATATGGCACACACACCATCCTCAATCAATGGTTTTACTATTACATATGATATACTCTGTTGCGACTAGTTATGTGTACCCAGTACCTGTAACAATAGATATTTTCTTGGTTAATCATTCTGCATGCTCACACTGCACTGATCATTCTTCTCATTTTCTTTAACACTTCATCTTTTTGACTATTACGAACAGGAAGGCAAAAAGAGAATGAACTTCACTGTCGTCGGACTTTAAAATGCCACTGCTAAAAGCAGTTCACAAGAAAAATACTCAAACTCTGAAACAGCTAGCTCACAAGCACAACATAATGAACTTGATGCTCGCAGCTATTGTTAAGACTATTATTTCCTTTACAATAAACTGTAAATGGATAACACAAAACCCTCTTCAGCCGCCAAGATTTGGCCTTTCCCTTCATTTTCATGTTAACGGAATTTTTCTACTTATTTATAGTAACTTTGCAAATAAACTAACCAGCCACCCAGCTCAGATGAAAACATGATCTCCTTAGCAGAGGCAAATATGAATCAAGGCATGTGAAACCAACATGACAGACTTAACAAGCCCAGTAACATAGAAAACTTTTGTCTTGTAACCGCAAAGTTCATCACTTGTATTGCACTGTCACCACATGGGCTCATAACTAGAGCATTTTGCAGATAAAATCACGACCTCATTCCCCATAGAGGTATAGACAATGTGACATCATTAACTCTAAAAACATTTTGCCAAGTCTATGCGAGGCTTTTGTACATACTAACAAGCAAGATAATAATGAAAGCTTACCTACAATAAATCATGCTGTGCAGTTACTTCCATACATAGAATTACAGCATTTTTCAAATCAGTGACAGGACACCTTTTAAATGTGATCTGCACCAACATTTAGTAATTTCTTTTCTAAGCCACAGAAGTTTCATTCATACTGGTCTGTAACTTTTCAAATCATCCTCTTGACAAGCCAACCACCTAACAAACAAATAAACTCAGGAGAAAATATAATCTTTTAGTGAAGGCAAATATATGTGGGTTGTTTTTTTTATATTATACCAGGTTTACTGAACAATTAACTAAGTTTTTACCTTTCTTCTTGCACATAAGAATAATATCTGAATAAATAATATATCTGAACTGCAGATGACAGTAAGTTACAAAATGTTTACATTTGCCTTGCTCACACAGGTTGTCACACATCAATTAATAATTACAGTCGAGCGCAGATAATGCGTACACCTTAGGACCAACCAAAAGTGTACTTATTAACAGAAATACATATTAATCATACACCTACCCTTACAGAAGAAAAGTCGGGAATAAACATACTGTTCTCAGTATCCAAGTATACATACTAAGCATGTCCCTTAGGGCATTTCAGAAAATCCAAAGTATGCCAGATCAATTGGTTTTTCTGGTGCCTTATAATACCAATAAACATTGTGTAAAATTTTAGATCGCTAGGCTAACAGGAGCTATTGTCTCAAAGGGCATTTTGTGAAAAAATTTGATATGCTCGGTCTCTTCTTGGAAGTAATTGTTTTTTATTGTAATTTGAAAATTCAAGGGGAATGTTTCATAATATCCCTAGATATCTTAATGCATCAAATTTATCTCATTTCCACATACAAAAGAGTATGAGATTTTAGAATTTATAAATGTTAATAAAGTAAAGCAAGGAAAAAAAAATGAATCACTAGTTTTTTAAGAAATAAAACTACATAAGGAAAGATCTGGATTACGTTGAACTTCATTGAAGTCTTTTAGTCACTTATTGTATTAGTGGTCAACAGTAGCCATTGGTAGACCTCCACATGGAGCCTTTCTGTTTCAGCTTCGGTTTGTTAAAAATCAGCCATGAAGAAGTTCCAGTTCACTTGCACAGGCTTGGAAGCCCACCACCCTCTGGCTAGAGAGATTCTTCTATAACTTTTGGAAAATCTGGTTTCCCCATTTCACTAGCAGCTGGTCTCTTAGTTTTTGCAGGAACTATTGCCACACAGCTCCTTTCTGCCACTTATATTAAGTTATCATCAAGAGGGCACAGAATGACCAGTTGTTGTGTGAGATACTAAAGAAAGTTTGTCATACTTTCCAAACAATCTTCAGCTATTTCAGGTCCCAAAGCTCTATACTTCCTCATCTGATACACTGCTATCAGATCATTGTGAGTAACTGAAACAGGCTAAGCAGACCTCAGAATCTAAGAGGCCAATATCCCTGATCTCTCTCAATTCTCCTTCTGTGAGGAGAATTTGAGCTGTTAACATAGCAATTCCAGTTTCAGGTAATAAATGGCTTGCATCATAAATCAGGTGCGATGACATGCCCCAAAACACAAGAGATTTGAGTGGAATGCATAAAAGCAAAACTTCCTTACCAATAAGCACAGATGGTGCTCAAGTTCTGTCAACAATGCCCATATGACAAAACATTCCCTCGCGCAGACCATCAAGAATTATGCCAACTAATTATGATTTGGCTGGAGTAATGTCCCAGACGATTTTCATTTCTTAAAAACTGGTGCATGTCACCACACCCCGAATCACGATGCAAGCATCTTGTCAAATTCCCCATTCAGAAAAAAAAGATGAAGAAAGAGAACAGATATGCTGGTCTCTTTTATGAATTTTGGTTTCTGAGGTGTGCTTAGCCTGTCTCATTTCCTCACAATGATCTAACAGTAATGCATCAACTGGGAGAGTATAGAGATCCCAGATCTAAAACAGCTGAAGTTTGTGTAAAAAGTATGGCAAATCACCGTGGTATCTCACACAACAACTGGTCATTCTGTGCCTACTTGATGACAATAAAAATGTGGCAGAAATGAGCAGTGTGGCAACAACTCTTGCAGAAACTAAGAGACCAGCTGCTGGCAAAATGGGGAAACCTGACTTCCAAAACTTACAGAGATTCTCTCAGGCCAGTTGATGTGGACTTCCAAGCTTCAGCATGTTCACTGGAGCTTCTTCATGGTTGATTTTCAAACTAGGGTTGACCAAAGGTGAAACAAAATGGCTCCATGTGGAGGTCCTTCAATGGTGACTGTTCTCAGGATATAGAAACATTTGAGTCCTATGTGAAAAGCTTCTGTTCTGTAAATGACACTGCTCAGCGCAACATCCATCTGATCCAAGAATATGTTGACAGAACTCACAATGAACATTTTAGACAGAAACTGTTGTTGTCTGTCAGTAAAGAATGAAAACTTTTCCCCGTACCGGCAAGACCACCCTGGCAGAAATTAGAATTAAATGAATAAACCAGGCTGCCAGCAAAATATACAGTAAGTGATGATGAAAATGCATTACTTGTCATTTCATTGATTTTAACATTATTCTCACTTTCATGGACTTTGTGTTGCTATTTATCACTACTGTTGCTATTATGTCTTGAGTAGACAATAATAAAATTAAGTGACAAACAGATTGCAATGCTATTCAAAGTATTCCAGGTCTGTCCTTATATATCTTTATTTCCTAAAAATATTTTTAAAACTTTCCATAAAGCTAGTACTTTAAGATTTTTTATTCGCTGTACTTTTAAAACATGTATAAATATTTAAGTCTCACCCTTTCTTGTATTTAGAAATGAGACAAATTTAATATCTTAAGATATTTAGGGGTACAGTGGAACCCGCTTAAGCGGGACGGCTCCGTTCGTGACGAATCGTCCCCCTTAAGCGGGCGTCCCGCTTAGGCGAACTATCCATTATAAAGTGATTTCTTAGCTAGTTTGTGTGTTTCATTCAAGTCAAGGGATATCATTACTTGTTGCTAGTGAGGTGTGACAACGGAGTCAGATTTAAAATGTATCTGTACTGTTTAAAATATACTTATTGCAGTCTAACTGCATTTTCAGTAGACTTGCAGAGCATATTATTAGTCATTCTTTGCGGGGAACGGGATTTTGGTTGGTCTCAAAGAAGCACCTAAGCCTTCTCACCACTCTCCTTTGAAAATTAAAAAACAATTTCTTTTTAAACACCGGGACATGTCTACATCAGAGGGAAAGAAATAATACATGTAAAAATAATAACTGGAGAGAATATGAAAGGTCTAACATCTCTGAAGTCGAGATGTTCGCCGCCCCCCATTCAAGTGATCAAAAATAATTTGGGATCAAATTTACATGATCGTAAACACCAGCAAAGATAAGCGCCACACTTCTCGCTCCACATCTGGCCAGAGCGCAACGCGAGCGGCGTGTGTCAAAAAGCCTTTACGCAACACAAATGATGGTCATGCCTTTGTGAATGACACCCTGGCTGAGTGTTGTGCAATAGCGCAGGTAAGGCTCGTAAGTGTCAATCACTGCCTAAGCTGAAGAAAGGATAAAGTGTGGCTGACAGGGGGCGGGGCTTACTTAATCTTGATCCGTTAATGCTTGCGCGGGTTAAATGACCAGCGGCTAGGATGTCCGCTCTGATTCGTCCATGCGTGTGTCGAAGGGTCAAATGCCTGACAGAAGGCTATGTGGAGGTAGTGTCAATCACTTCTCACGTAACGTAAGGGGGGTAATCAGGGCCGTCGGTACAAGCTTCTTTGTAGCTCTCAGGTTTTCAGCTGATGGGCAAAGGTAAACAAGTACTAAGGCACAGTACGACAGGGACAACCTGCAGCATTCCTGTCAAAAACAGCGTGTATATTATGGAAATCTGGCTCCAAGTCGTCTCACTTAAGCCGGTTGCCGTCCCGCTCACATGTATAGATTTAAATAGCAAAAATTCCGTTCCCCAGGCATTCGTCTCACTTAAGCGGGCGTCCCGCTCACGCGTGTCCCGCTTAAGCGGGTTCCACTGTATTAGGAAATATTGTAAATAATATATGTTATATCCCTTGAATTTTTTAATTACAATAATTACACGGTTACATCCCATGATGAGACTGAGCACATCTATTTTTTTTTCATAAAAATGCCCTTCGGGGTAATAGTTCCCATTGGCCAAGAGATCTAAAACTTTACACAATGTTTACTGACACTGTGTGGCACCAGAAAAACTACACGGCCAACTGATCTGGCATACTTTGGTTTTGTGAAACGCCCTAGTGTCCACATTAAGTGTGCTCCACTGTATATTCATTCATGCAAAGCAGCGCTATATAAGCAGTTTCAATCTTTCTCCATAAAGGCTGTAAAACTACTTAACAAGCAGAGAAGGGAGTTGCACATGGCAATGGTGCACATGTTTCCATGCCTACCTATCCACATATCCAGTCGCTTAAAAAGACTTCAAAATCACATTTCCAATACTAGTATAAAGCACTGCCTTAATTCACACAGCAAAAGCTCAGGTACCTCATGGCTGCTGCTTCCATATCCAACGATCTTAACAACAATAAAATGGGTGCAAATGGAGCCCAACAAAACGGCAAAACTGCACAGGTAATGCATAAGATGGCATGACTTTTGTGCTGGAAAATTAAAAAAGGGCGGCCTGGGCCAAGCATGAGTAATTAAAAAATATGGGAGAAGAGAGGGACAAAACAAGATGAAAGCATAGAGCAATCCATGGTTTGGTTTCATCTCCACATATAAGATAAAGAACCTGAGGTTAACATATTTAAGAAAACTGACTAGCTCTAACTTCAGACTTCAAAATGAACCATCAGGGTAGAATTACAAATGCATTCATCAGCTCTCAAAAGGTGATGAGAAATGTGACAAAATCAGGACAGGAGCCATTCATACTAATGACTAACTTAAGCAGGAGAAACAAGACCTCGAGCTGCATTACACTCAAAGCAGCAAATATGTGTACATCTTCAAAACAAAAGTCACTGAAATCTTACTTCAAAACATCATAATTTCTTGGTGAACCAAGGAAAATATGACCTTCAAAAAGCAAAATGTGAATTTACAAACTTTCCTGATGATGTTTCCCGATATCACATAAAAAATCAGAGCCATATACAGATCCAATGGCCTGTGCAAATAAAACTTGGAAGTATCTCTGCTGATGTTTCGATGGTAAACTCATTCAGTGGCTTCACTTTAAAAAGAGGCCTTTATTACAAGAACTCTGTGGCTGTGAAACCTGGAACTCTATTTGTCCATTGGCTTGTAGGTATTAAATCCTTAGGAACATTGCATGTGTATCAAACTAAGCTAGACAATGTAACCAATATCTGACGATAACAAAGGGGAGGGTTCACATCTAGATAACCAAAAATTTGGTGAAAGATGAAACTGGGCTGGGAAGATAAAGAAATCATCCACATGGGTTCCAGATATAGGCAAAGCTAAAACATAATACTATGCAATCCATGGACACCTACTCTAAGCATACATATATATTTTTTTGTTTTGTTTTGTTGTTTCTTGCAAAAAACACTATACTACGTTCTTTCACTGTTGTCCAATCATGCAGGGTGACATAGAGTTATAAATAAATGTCTTCAAGATGGATATATTTCTTCTAAATGTTCTTATGCATTTAATCCATGACAGTTACATTTTCAAGCAGATCATCTATGCTGCTCTTAAAGAGTGCTGAAAAGCGAAAACAAATAGCAGATTACACTAACAATAGAATTCATACACATTTATTTGAACTTTTCTTAACTGACTCCTAATCTCAGGGTTAGACACATACACAGCAAACCGAATTTTTGCTTCAGTAATGAAAATGAGGTGATAAAAAGCAGCCCAACTGCCAGATGCAACATTTAGATGACAAAGGTGATGGACACCACAGTTAAGATAAAAAAAAGTAACAAATATAACGGCTTATGTGGCAATAGTTCACACCTAAAAAACATGCTGTGATTACATCAAGCCACATTTTAAAATTTACATGCTGCAGAAAAATATCACCTTGACAGCTGACAAAATTCCCAGTCAAGGGTATTCATTACCTTGGGTTTCTAATGATCCAACGATAAGCACACTGCATTCTTGGGTTCAAATTGCCAAACAAAGTTCAATTTCATATTTGTGAATTCAAACACAGGATATATGTATTGTAGTACCAATCAAACATAGCACAGTGGAAAAACTGCATGGCATGATCAAAAGAAAGGATGACTACAGTGAAGCTAATATTTCCCAAATCATTACAATGACACCAGTTTATCAACTCTTTATATAAACTCCTGATGTGCTTAATACAGAACATCTTAGTAATTCATAATGGAACCAGATGGCATAATGGTAAAGTGAATGTCTAAGGTGCAGGAGAAGAATGGACAGACAACAGGTCAGGATGAATACAGAAGTGAGAGGCAAGCATAAGAACACTGACTTAATACAATCACTGAAGAATAACTATAAAAGTACGACATCTTCTTTGTTCAGTCCACAGTCTGGGTAAAAGCACTAGCTAACATCTAGCTCCATGTGTCTGCTCAATTTTAAACTTCGAAATCCATAACCCCTGTAAGCTCCCATCCCCCTCCTACACCTGTAAGCTCCCATCCCCCTCCTACACCTGTAAGCTTCCATCCCTTTCCTTCTCAAATCTTTAATTATTCAACCCTCTTGAATTCTATCTCCTCTTCCACTCTGTCCTGTATCCTTCACATATTTGCATTTTATAATATGACACCAAATTCACATTTCCTCTTTCAAATATTACAACCGCAAACAATCTGAAACAGCAAATCATGAACCTTTACATAATACTTTCTAGTCAATCCAGTCTTCAGCTGAGAAACGAGGTACTGAAAATGGAAAATTTGCTACAGTTCTCCCATTTCTTGACTGACTACAAGGGAAAAATCTGACACCTGTGAACATCATAATACATATTCTGAAGGGTCAGAGTGAACATGAACAGCTCCTGAACATGAACTGATCAAAGATAATGCAGAAAAAATGTAAGCTGAGGAGATGAAGAACCAGTGCTACCAAAATCATTTCAGCATTCATATGGTGCCCGTGTAGAGATTTTGGCCAAGATTACATTATACATCCTCATATCCCAAAAATCCATATAATTGTTGAAGTAGCAAAATTCATGCCATCAGGAAAATTTTTTCACATCAAGACAATCATTTCTATGTCAGGAATCTAACACAGTATTTCATCACATGCAATTTCTTTTTTCTTCCAATCAGTGGTTCAACCTAAGTAAATGCTACACAGATTGTTTTACTAATGGAACATATGGGTGATGACTGAGGCAACAAGTAACAAAACTGGCTTTGGCTTGTCACTGGCTGATGTTTCAATTCCCCAGCCTTTGGTCAGCACATCCTGATTTTGACAGAGGTATGATCATCACATATATATATATGTACGATTATCATATGCTTTCCCATCTTTCTGAAAATGAAATCATTTGCATGCTCCTAGATGATGACTATTATTACTGTTTTGCTTGCATGTCCACTTTAACAAAGCCAAATTTCCAACCAATGGTAAAATAATATGCTGCTGATGATGTCCCAATGTTGTCTGCAATCTACATTTGAACACAATATCTGCAATCAATTTTATTGGCTTCATTGACTAAGACTTAGAGCCACATCATCCAGCTGTTACCATCAGAAGGCGAGCCATGTCTATAAATGGTCATGGATACTGCCTCATTTCAAATCGGTTTCCTTTCATATTTCAAATACTAGACACATTTAAGTCAATTTCCTCTATCAGAACATTTGAAGGGACAGTAAACTAGCCATCTGCAAGGTTTTAATACAGTATGAAATGCTTTACTTGTGATATTCATAAAAATAGCGTTTCAATGTGAAGCCTGCTTAGTGTAGTATCTCGTCATGCCTCTCCTCTCTTTTTATACTCCATGTGGACCTTTATGCAATTCAGCGACAATATAAAATTTCACTGATTCTAAAGTCTAACGTTGTGGCACCAGTGGTAAATTTACCTCCCACACCCAGCATACCGATGTGGCAGCAGAGTGTTAAAATATAAATGACTGATTGAAACATCATCTCTGACAATATGGCAGGATTTGAGAACAAACACACTGTCTCATACCATTACTCAAAGCAAATTTTGTTGACTTTATGAGCACAGCAACCAAATGAGAACTCCAAATGAAGAATGATTGATGTAACATAAGTACTTGGATAAGTTATTCTTTTTCTCCTTGTCAGCCTCCAATTACAATCTCATAATGATATACTCTCACAAAAGAGTTTCTGAAGTGCAGCTTTCTAAAACTACTAATAACAACAACAACAATAAAACATGTATAAGCAGTGATAAGTATGAACTCTGCAAAGAAATTTCCTAACAAGATATTGGTGCCCCATCAATCATTTTCCCTTGGAATCCTCAATTATGAACAGAAAGGAAGATCAGCAGGCAAGATTTTATAACATATACATACCGATTTTCTCTTTTAGTAGAGTTCCTGAATGCAAGAGTGAGTGGTTAATATTTCTTTGTCCATTTCATTGACGTTAATAATATTTGAGCCTTTTCTCTGTCAGTAGTCTCAGTTCTAAGTTTTATCAAACAGCTCTTCAGACCATGCCAATTTTAACTAATTTTCCTTGACATCTGAAATTATACAGTGGTTCTTTGCCAAGGTCTGATGTAAATGGTGGAATCAAACATGCAGCCAACAACAGATGGATATGTGTATATGCAGGGCAAATATCACCTATTGGCATCGCAGAGAATAAATTAGTGAACATGGCACTCATCAAATAATGCAAATGCGCTCTGCTCAAATGTAGAAGGGCAATGCATTCATGCCACTATTTCTATTCATGCATGCCACACTGTGAGAACTTAATGTGCAATGACCTTTTTAATTCATTATGGCACATCTCAAGTTAATTTCTAACATGAATGTAGGCCTTATTTATTCACATTATATAAATGACAGTTACAGCAAAATAGTCAATCTTATTCACAATTAAGAGTTTGTGACCTGAAATGTAAACAAGCTCTGGAATTCCATAGATTATTACTCATAGTGCTAATAAAGTATAAATGGAAAGTCTGACCACATTTGGTATCCTGATAAAACATTTGCAGAAGTCACTTTCAAAAAATAGAATATTTGATTACCATAATGCATTCCAAACTTAAATATTATTCACTTTTCTTATTTGTCTGCATTTCATTAACATTCTCTGCGATCTAGCCAGTTAACATACAGTTGTACAACTGTGAGGACTAAAGAAAGGTTCCCATACAACCAGTATTAAAAGCACCACAATTTTAGAGGCAGAAATGCACAAAATAATAAGAAGGGAGGATTCACAGAGAAGTCATGACTCTTGCACACTGAAACAACATCAGCTGTATTACTCACATTCTGGAGAATACTGGTGGGTTAAATGCAGCCAGACGAGGTAAACAGCTCAGAAGTGTCTGCTGCACATACACACTGCGGCTCCCACGATGTGCCAGCATGAGGTTGCAAATCTAAGCCAGAGAGTAAAAATATGAACTTCATTTAAGGCAATCCACTTCTCTCCCTTTGAAAAAGTATAATGCAATATTGTGGTACACACTGCCCTTTTCCAATTCAACACAGTTTACATGCAAAATTGCGCACCAGAGTGCTGAACAGTACATTTTTTTCTGTTATGGATGGTGATCACAGGAAAACATTATCTCAAAGTACATTCGTTACTTCACAACCACATTTTACACATGTATCAAAGCCAAGTTAAGGCACATACTTACAGAGGAGTTTTTAATATGAGTTTCTCACGGAAAAGTTAGGTGGAACTAAGGGAAAGTAACAGAACAAGAATGAACTTCAAAAATATAAAATGCGTCTATACGTATATGCATTACGGTGTCTCACATACATGTGTGAAATCTGATGTCCAAGCAATAACTGCACCATGAGATACATTTCCCAAAGATCACTACAAAGAAAAGTGTACTATTCAACAGTTTGGTGCACAATCTGGCATGTAAAAGGGCAGTGCGCACCACAGTAATGCACTACACTCTATAAGGGTAGAGTAGTGTATCACCTTATAATATTTGCTATATCTGTTCAACTCTTTTCACAGTAAGGCAGTGTTCACCCAACAGAGTAACTGAAAATCATCACATTCACCCAACAAAGTAACCAAGACATTCACATTCTATTTTAACTGACATATGATGCTTCAGCGAAATGTAACAGACTCATAAGGCACTATTCAGAGGCACTGCTGCATTGCAAAATTTATAAATATAACAAGTTGTCAACAGAATGCTTGACACAGATCAATGAGAAACTAATAATACACTTTGATGTAAAATGAACTAACTTTCTAGACAGAATATCCCGAAAAATTCCTAAAGAATCCTGCTTAAAGATATCTAAGAGACATGGGTGAAACGTGGTGTCAAGCAATTGACACTGTCCAAAAATGAGTCATCCTTACGGGAGAAAAATGTACCATACAGCACTTTAGCATGCAATTTAGCAGAGAAGCTCCACTGCACTTAAAAAGACAACTTGCAAATCACGTTACCTGTATTACATCCTCTGGGAGAGTGTGATGCCTCCCCTTAAATGTAGTTAATTAATTTTGGCTAGCGCAATGCTGCCTCTTACCCTGTCAAAATTTCCATTCATGAGATCTTTGCAAGTTCTGCTTTCAAATAGGGGAATCTTTTGTTGACTGTCACGAGCACCAGGAATGAACACATACAGAGGTGAGGATTTCTGCTGTATCTGTTGCAAAGTTGACACACTTGGATGACCTTTGGACTTGCTACTCACATCCTGATTGATTGATTGATTGATTGATTGATTGATTGATTGATTGATTGATTGATTGATGGATGGATGGATGGATGGATGGATGGATGGATGGATGGATGGATGGATGGGATGTGGATGGATGGATAAATGGATGGATGGGTGCGTGGATGGGCCAACTAATTTAGCTGCTTGCTTGCTTACTGGATCGGTCAGTCGACTGCTTGGCTGGTTAAAGAAACAGGGAGTTTATGAGCCAGTTAACTGGCCAGTGGGGATATATGTGAATAAATGCAGAAACATGCAGGCCTCAAAAGATGAGAGGAAAGTTACATGTAAGACTGGATAACTGAATAAATGAGCATGTAAACACAAAATGAATGGAGGAAGAAGGGCAATTGAAAAGGAATTGATGGCGCATAAAGGTTAAGTGACAGCTGCATAAAGCAGAAGAAGTGAGATATGAAAGATTTAAATGGGACAGACAAACTACAAACACATGGAGAAATAGCATTCTGAGTAATCAACGATATATTCATACCCTTGCTGTTTTATCATGTATGATTTGTTCTGATGTGATGTCCTCCACTTCCATACGAAGTCGCTGAAATGAAACATAAACATCTACAATGAATTCTCCAGGTACATTTGTTACTTACAACAGTCTGAACTTCATGAGATACAAAACTCACATTTACCCTCATCTTGGCAGAAAGTATCAAACCAGCACTTTTTATATATATTCTTCCCAATGAGGAAAAGCTACAGAGCAGCAAGATCAATATATTGTCGATCGGCGATCATAACCAGCCAAGTCCCTTTTTCTAAACTTTACAGAAGAGAGAAAAAAACTGTTTCTTTCTAACTGAGCGCTTTATCTCCAATTTACAGAATGTGATAACTCTATATTTTTCTACTGTCTATTAAACTATCTCATTTATTTTGTCAATAAATCTGTATTTATCATTTATTTTTTATTTGGTCGGTCCTGTATGAACAAAGACGGAGGTAAACGCATCAAATCGTGCGATCACAACCAGCTATATCCATTGACCAGATAGGGTGTTAGGCAGACAGCTCTCAATGTGGTAATCACTGCCAGGCATACTTGATTGGTTGGTTATGGCTATAGGGGCAAGGCCTCAGTGAGTTAGTGAGTTGATGACAATAGACAATCTTCCTGACCAAGATAACTGGAAATTGCTAACAAGTAGATGAAAGAATTCGAAGTTGATAAGTTTAGACTGTGACAACAGAAGAACACAACATGATCGACAGATCACAATCAATGACAAAACACTTCAGAGAAAAACAGAGCAATAAACAGTGAAGTTGTGCCCTTAACTTTGTCTTGAAGTAGAGGGCAGATGCTTGAAGTGCTGGTACTAAAAGACCATCCTGTAGGTCCATTGTTAGAATGCACATTCTGCCTCCTGGTTCAAGCATGCTGGCGGTGGCAGCAGCTTTGTCAGCATCTTTCTCCTTCCTGGCCCTGACTTTCAAATTGTTGTGAGTGCTCCGTCTTCTAAGGATACATTGCCATTTTGATGTCTGACACAAATGTCACACTGGTCCTTTTGGGATGAAATAAGGACAGATTTGCGGTGTGGAATTCATCCACAAACACCTTCACACTGAGCGGCTCTTTGGCGTGGTCCTTGCAAAAATCAGTACCGTGTCTGTACAGGTCAGTCGTGCTCTTGATTTCTGGTTTAAGGTAGAATTTGCCACTGGACTGCCTGCAATAATATGAAGGCATTTTGGGCAGCTTCTGAAGAGAGTTTTCTCTGAGGAAACTTCTGCTCTCTCTGGAAGTGTCATGTCGGTGATTAGATTTGTTTGCCGACGTCTGTAATTCCTATGTATGGTCATGGTTGATTACTGAGCTGATAACCCAGTTGTATTAAGAAATACAGTTTTACACACTTTGAACTTGACACCTCCCTTTTTCAAGTTAAAGACAACGGAGCATGAACGTGATTCTGTGGTTCCAGCCGTCTTTGACTTTACAGGTCTCTTTTAGACCAATCCTTCAACCAGTCCTCTTTTCTCTAGCCAGGATACAGACCATGATCTGTCAAATACAGTCTGCCTTTCGTCCTCAGAAAATTCACTGCATTTGGTGTCACAACATTTGCAGGAACATTTGCATTGAGTGTGCAAGCAGATCTTTGAACATAGGCTTTTCCTGCTTGTCGACCTTGTTTCTATTTTGTGATAATCCATTCTTCCCTTACTGCCCTTTGCGCTTCTTCTTGCTACCCATTTCAGACAAAACAGAGATTTCAGGATCTGCAACGACAGTCGGTTTGTTTGTAGTTTAGTATCAGCAGGGACAGTCTGTTCTTTTGTAGATTCAAGAATCTTAGCAGCAACAGGTGGTTCATTTGTAGATTCAAGAACTGCAGCAGCAACAACCAGTTCATTTGTAGATTCAGGATCAGCAGTGACAGTCGGCACATTTGTGGAGATGTCCAGACAAGAAATTCCGGAAAAATGATGCTGTCTCATTCAGGTACATGTCCATGACAATGTTTTCGACACTGGTCGTTGACAAATTGAAGTCAGGGTCTAGTTCCAGAGATCTTCTTGTTTCAACTTCATTCTGGCTGCATGGCTGCCCTGTACATGTCTGGTTACTCTGTACTGTTGCAAGAGCCAGGCGCGCCATTCTGCGGCCTCGACTTAACGAATCCATGTTGAAGATTTTGGTGGACAAGGAAGTAATAGCATGTGTCGCCAAATTTATAGTTCAAACATAATTGGATTTTTTTGTCAGGACCAATCAGAAAGCAGACTTTTAAATACCATGAGGGTCAGTAAAAGAGCTAAGTACGACAAGCAAAACTGAGCGAATGACTCTCTTGTTACATATCATTTTGATATGAAAGGGTATTTCAGCCTGAAATACCCTTTCATATCAAACATCATCCCTTTTCATATCAAACGTCATCCACAAAAGCAACTTCTAAAATAAACTAAGTGGCAAGATTTGCATACCTCTGCTTCATTGTTGCTACATCTCAACAACTCGTTAATGATCAACAAAGAGCCATGCATCCAGTCATCTCTAGTCATTTTCTTTTCTCGTCCTGAAGTATCATCAAATTGTTTCAGAGCCTCATCAAAGCATTGCTGAAAAGGTTTGAAAGAGACAAATTATTTTCAGATAAGCTGCCTTTATCATACTAAACCAAAAATCCAGAATGTCATTATACATTACAAGTCTAATGGTAAATTTTGTGAATAAGATTGACATCGTTGAGAAATAAGTCTCATACTTTGAGGTCAATCCAAACAACAAGGTGACAGGGACACTAGAACAAGTTAGAGGAGACTTAGGACCCGAATGCCACAAAAAAGGGCAAAACTCTACTTTCTCCAACTTTGTTCAACAGATTGGATGAAAAAAAAAGTATAGAGGCAGAACAGTATGATATATAAAATACATAGGGGAGGACGAGGCATGTTGATGCACTTTTCACATCTGATGCTGTCTAAATGCTAATTGGGTATTATGTGAAGTGTTTCTACATGAGCAATATCTACACTCTAAACTCTGCCAAAAACATTTGATCTCACCCCCCTCTGAGTAGCACAACGCCGCAAGAAATGTACTGATTTCTTCTCCACCAATTCGCCCCACTTCCTCTCCCTCATCCACCTTCTCTTCCTCATTATCATCGTCCTTATGACTGTCAATATTTTGATCCTGAAAGAGTTCTACCTCCAACATTTCAAGGGCTGTAACAAATTCCACATTATTACCATCACCACCACTATCGCCAACACCACCACCACCACTGTCATCATCATTTGAAACAATGATAATAAACTAAAAAGTTTAGTCATACCAGCGTTTATATTGAATTTGAAAATGACACTTTAGTGCACTTAATATTAGTATTACAATAATCAGAGATCATTAAAATATGCAGGAATTTTCAAGGGTGACCTTTCTTCGATCATCATCATTATCACTATCATCAGTGCTTCATTCTCAGAATGAGTGTTGACTTTGACCCTTAAACTCATTTCCAGTGTAGGAATACAAGTTTAATATCCAACTGTAGTATTATCATGTAATTCCACCCTGTACTCCACCTCTGTCTTCTCTTCTTTCTGCTCATGATCAAAAACGCACTGCACCAACATGCTCATCTGCTGTGCACCAATACGCCCCATACCTACTCTAAGGTGTTTACCAGTCTCTGGCCCATTAATGACGCAGACTTTTATTGTTTCTTTTACATCTATCAGTAAGACAATTTGGTACACTTTTCATTGCAAATGCGTACTTTAGTTGGATTCTTACTGCATTCAAAGTTTTACTGACAATGCAGTTCGCAAAAACTTAACCTCCAAAATCTGTTAATCTGGTTCTCAGCTGCTACATTATGCATCACCATGATTATTTTGTGCACAAGTAGATTGACCAGTACCAACAGTGATCCTGGAAAATATTATGTGACGAGATATGTGAGATAATTGGACTGTGCCAACTCGCCCCATGAGCCAACATGCCCTACCCTCTCCTACAGTATAGATCAACAGAATTACAGAAACATAATGGGATGTTTAAGTGTTGATTCTATAGCTGGATCCAAAATGAACAATACCTTGTACACTGATCTCTGAGATGCCTTTGTCTCTCTCTGTGCCGTCACAGCTAGAGCAGCTCTCAGTGCTGCTACAGCTCCTTCTCGAATAGAGGGCTGGATGAAGAAGGTGAGACAAGATAAGCAAACATGCAAGGCAAGAATGAAAATGGTGAGCATCATGATGAGAACAGATGAAGAACATAATTAAACCAAATTCAAAACAAGACAAATGTCACAAGTCAAGTTAATATCATATTTTTTTTAAGCCTCCATATATTACAGCTCTGTTTTCTGTCCTAATATCTATTCCTTGAAATAATAATTTACTGGCTTGTTAAAACAACCTATATAACACATGAAAACATTTGAAATATGAGAAAACAAGCTTTGCTCATGAAAGAAAATGACACTGTGAACAACAGGTAACCAACGAAAGTAAAAAAAAAAGGAATGTTCCCTGACTGTATACCCTTTTATTATCTTGCTGCTTTTCATCCTAAATAATATCAGATATTATTCCTGCTAGTGACTCTTTAAAGAGTTTCTGTCATCTTCATAAATAATTTTAATCCTGATAACACACTAAATAGCATTAATCATCAAAATTTAGAATTTCTCCGTTGACATTTAACAGTAATTCATCATGATATAATAAAGCTAAGAGGGCTGAGTTCATGTAATGCATATTTCACTATAAACTCATGAAATTCGACATGCCACCTATTTCATCAAGGCCATTTGCCTAGCTGTCTTTAGCTTTCCTACTTAGAAAGGCTTTATGTTCTTAAAAGTTAACTCTTCTTTATAAAGTTTCATGTAACAGACATTGTTTTGAATTTGCTGAAACAAAAATTGCATTGCTTCCCTTGGTCAGAGTACATGCGTTGAAGTTCATTCCATGCTTTGTTAAATGTCAGCAGGCCCATGGCCCATATCAAAACTTCACTGTTCAGGAATAGTAAACTTATTTGAAGAATTGTTTTTTCACTGGATAATGCACATTAATAGGAGCACTTCCTTTTCTAAGATTAGTCAAATAGTTAGTGTGATACTGGTATACTCAGGAAATTTTTTTCTCTATACGCATCTGAGGCTGAAATTTTGCAAAATGGCAGGATGAATTTTGAAAACCAGTAAAGTTTGAATGAAAATACTATGATGTACACCATAATGTAATGTAATCATAACAGAAGAGCTGTTTTTCAGCTGACCCGAGAAACAGGAACATCAGAGATGATGCACAAATTTCAATTTCATGCCATCCAAACACCATTTCTAAACATCTTTCAATATGAAATGAATAGAAACTTCATGCAACTCTTTCATTTGGTGCATATTCATATAAAATCTGTGCATAGTTATCAAAGTTCATGTAAAAGTAAAATCAAAAGTACCACCCGTGCTCCCACAGTTCCTGGCGGCCTGTGTATTATGCTACTAACATCAAGAATACTGAATGGAGGTGTGAGGAATGAAAATAAACCTATGCTGTAAATTTGATTTTCCACAGTCAAAAAAAAAAAAAACGCAAAGGAAAGTGTCGAAGGATAATGATGAGTCAGGCTTTGTTTAAACGACAATTAATTGACAATTAATCTCAAAGTGACATGTACCTTTGGATCCCGCACAGCAAAGAAAATGGAGTCAAAAAACTGCTGTACTTGCTGGTAGAAGAAAGTTGGTGTATTCACTGCCAGTTCTTTTAGCACCAAAACCTGACAGAAATACCAAACAAATCCTGATAATTATAACATAGTAATACATATGCATATATAACTGTATCTGTCTATGCGCATGCATGCATGTACGTGAGTGTAGAAGCGAATGTAAATTGTATCTGTGCATGATTACATTTATTATTCTGTTTAATATATCATACAGTATATTTTCAGCTAAGCACTTGGTCAAGTCAAATTTTCAAACTGATAAATAATGTTTATATCTTATCTTAACATGCACTAACTTTTGACTATGCAAAGTTCATAACCCAAGATAGCTAATTCTTTTCAGTTTCTGTGGAACATATCTGCCTAAAGAAATGTGCTGTTCAAGACCATCATATTAAAAAAAGAGTTCAAGAAATAATTACATGCTGCACAAATTTAACAATGCATTTTTCATCACACATAACTAGTACAAATACTGTATCACCTTTAATTACAGTATATGTTATTGTGCTACACACAAGTCTGTTGAATTGAGTTTCAGTTACTCATACTAAGGTTCCAAAAAATGTTTAGCTATGTCTTAAGATAACTTACAGCTGCTTGCCTCCTGCCTTCATTTCTGTCAGATACCAGCCACTCAAGAGCCCTTCGTACTTCGAACTCAACATATTCAGCTGCATAGGTTCCTGAAGACAATGCTAGAATGCCAACTGCTTTGGCAGCCATCTCCATGACTCCCAAATCATAGGAGTTTGACGGCAAGAGGTTCATCAAGTAGTTGGCAAATCGACTCATCCGAGTCCCTATGTTGCCCACATCTCCTCCTAAGAGGCTGACTGTTGAATAAGTATTTCAAATTCAGCAACTGAGATCAAAATTGAAGTTATCTGAATGACATTCTTTATCTTCTTAACAATAATGAAAGATGAGCACATTCACTCTCCCTGATAATCTTTAGACAGTATCTGGTATGCAAATAGTGATCAACTCCGAAAGTTCAGGTAAAGAAGAATACTTGTAATTCAAAGTCATAAGTGGAAGCTGGTACTTTTCCCATCTGACTGATCATGGGGGTCTACAAGTACCAAAATGTCCTATTGTTGCTGGGTCTATCGAGCACTAAGCAAAAATGGCAGTTAGTCAAACGAAACCCAATCTTTTTTCCTACAGTATTTAAACAATGCTTCTGGGCTATTATTCTTGCAAAGTTGGCAAATGGGTAACAAATAACTTGGAAGGGTTGACTTAATAACATTAGGATGCTGGGGTGGCTACTGCTATCATTTATCAGTATAACAGCAAAGTCAGGACTAAATAGTTGCCTTGATATTGGACTGAGGTTGGAACAAGTAATAAAATTCTGAAAGGCACAAAAGAATTCCCTAAGATTAACATGGAAAAGCAGGTGAGGGAGGGCACAAGAGTTGAAACCCAACAATGATTTAAATATATTGTTAAAAACCATTGTTCATGTTTAAATACATTTAAACAGTTAGAAGGAGAGCATAACTGGGAAAGGAAGAGATCAACGCTGAGCTGCTGGGAGGGAGCAGGACAGGGGATATCTTAGCTGATAAGGAGGACTTTGGAGATGGATAATCTCGTGTTTCCCTTACTGTGGAGGAATGCTGGGTGGATGGGTTAGGGACACACTGGAAGGAAGGAAAGCTAGAGTTTATAATCAATTCTGAGAAATGTAAAAACAGTGGTGGGGTTTTATTGGGAGCACAAATGTGGATTTGAGTTGGGGAAATTATAACAAAGAAAGAGAACATTATAGACATCTAGATATTTTTATAAGTGCTTATTTAAGCATAACAGCCAAAACACTGTTGAATCACACTGCAAATGTCAGATAAAACCTTTTGTACGTGCAAGTTTGATATCCAACATCCAAGGTGATTTATTTCCTGATTGCTCAAAATTTGGCTTGTCACCTGACACTACCTAGCAACAGGATTGGCCAATTACCATGAATAGGCACTGCTGGCTAATTCACTACCACAACCATCTGTAGTCTACTATATGTAATAAGCCAATACTGAGTATTGTTATTACTATTCAAGAAATAATATCTGCAAAGCTCTACAAATATTCTTTGGCTGTCCACATTACCTATAGCAAGAACACCTCCTTTCCTCTCATGCCCATCAGAACTGGAGACCATCTCAAATATGTGATGGTTGAAATCGTCAAAAAATGAAGCTACATCATCCTGAGGCATTTCCCGTAGTTCTGTTACCACAAAATGGTGAAGCTCAATGGCTGTCTTGAACCTGACATCCTCCTGCCGATGCTTCAGGCCAGTGACAAAGCCCTGAAGCACAGCCTTCGTTGCCATAGCCCTGGCAATATAGTTCCCCCTCACATTAATTCATAACCTGATCTGAAGAATAAAACATAATTTCATAATTTTCCTACGCTCCATCAACCTGGGAATTTGATCTCAGATATCTTTGGGCTAAGTCTATGGACAGGACCACTCTTGCATTCAATACCGTTTTCTCCAGATGGCACTATCGCCCCTTAACTTTAAAAAAAATATTCCCTAAAAATACACTAAATGTGTGTTGATCTCCCCTTCTTTCCTACACTCTAGAGTTGCATTACTTGAGAAAAATCTAAAAAAATTCCTCAAAAGGTTTACAAATCCCTTCTCAAATTTTTAACAAGAGGAGAATGTCTCCCTCAGCTAACATCACCTGGAGAAAAAACTGTCAACACAGTTCACTTAGTCATAATAATACAGTCTAGAATAATCTAAGAATCCAAATAATCTAGGAATACCAGTTCTTAGATTATTCTGAGGTTTGATGCACAAACTTCATGGACAAAAATCCAGATTTTGTTCTCATGCTCGAAAACCCTCCCAAATATTCTATGATGCAAATATTGTAAAGAGACTCTGTCACTGCTATTTCTAGTTTAGGCCATGTGGGCATATTTCTGGAAAATTCCAATATCATCAATTGATAGATGTGCAATCAGGCCATATTATATACATCAAATTGTCTAGCTTAACTTGCTCAATGCACCTTAGGAAGATATTTTTTGTGACTACCAGCATGAAGAAAAAATTTGACAGAGGAAAACACAAATTAGATTGAGAGAAAGACAACACACATATCAACTGATAAGCTATACACATACGTGCCCCAAGCTATGAAAAGGTACACACTGGAAGGAAGAAAAGCTAGAGTTTATAATAAAAAAGTAGGCTGAGCTTTAGCTGCTAGGAGATGGCAGCCTGTATGATGAAGGCATGATCAGTTCAGAGGCCCCAAGGTAAGCCAAGCTCTAGCTGACCAATCAATGGGCTCAGCTGTGCCTAGGGTATAGAAGATGAATGTGATAAAAAAACTGCACATCCTCTACCCTTCTTGCAGAATTTACCACTGCACACACCTTGACGGCTAACAAAGAATAACACATCCTATGATGGCACTTGATGATTTAACCCAGCAAAATTGGTCCATAGGATTAGCTCTCGGACAATAATTACCTCTTTGCACTTGTTCAAATTCAGCAAGAAATACTGTGTGATGCCCCTGTATTTCACTCATACCCTTTTCCTCTTTTTACCAAAACTCTCTCTCGTTCTCTCTGTCTCTTTAAAATTCTTATGTTCTCTTTCATGACCCATGGCTTAAACTGTTTCCAGTGATGTAAGATGGTATTCAGGAGTTAAAGACACATCAAGATGATAAAGACAGAAGTGACAATAAGCCGTAACAAAAAATTAAAACAAATGTAGGTTCCCTTTCTCTTACTTATGAGGAGGTGGGTGTTGTAGGTGTGTGTGTTTACAGTTCATCAGAGGTTGTTTTTCACAGTTACAAGTTTAAAATAAGCAGTCTGACATTTTAAATAAATTTTTGGTTAGTTGCATACAGAAAAAAAACACCACTGGGCACATATTTATAGCCTATGAAATATCGAAAAATGGGATGATTCCTTCCTCTCCCAATAATCTTTTTCCCGTTCCCAAAATAGCATGGTACCAAGATCATCACCTTTCTGAAATCAAAATGGCGGCAGGCAAAACTGTAGTTCTTCATTGCATATTATCGATGCCACTAAAGTGCTGCCAACCAGTTGTTTAACAGGCTCTATTTTAACATTTTGTTAATTTTTTTATTTCTGTTTAGTGTTAGACATTTATTTAGATTCTAAATCATGAAATTTATTTGTTGACGGCCTCAGCCTGGTGGTAAATTGAATGTGTCGATGCTTCTAGATGTTGGCATGGTCCAGTACTTTACTCAAAGTTAAAGACAATCAACAGATACAAGTTTTGCACAGTGAGACTAGTGAGAGGCAAATTAGATTACTTGTGATCAGATATCATATTTTAAGAACCAAGGCCATGGATTTTTTTTAAAATGTATTTTTTTGTAGACTTCTCATCCCCTCCAACTCGTGTGGTATGTTTTTTCTTTATTTTATTTTGTAACCTCCCCCCCCCCCCCCCCCC
>JAWQUT010000041.1:2117229-2207805 GCA_033807755.1 Ellobium chinense
TCAATCTACCACCAACCTACCTATGACACTCAATCATAGCCTCCCGACACAAAAACAACACACATATCAACCAATAAGCTATACACATACGTGCCCCAAGCTATGAAAACATTGGGCCATGTGCGGTTATGGTTATCAGACCATTAACTATTCTATACACACATCAATATGGGATATAATATTGGATTATATTTATAAAACCACCCAAAGAACATACATAGGCATAACCTGTTAACACAGTGAGTATCCTAGAATCTAGTGCCAGTAACCGGCTCATGCCAGTAATCGCCATCATCCGTTTGCAACTAGTTTCCCTCGAAATTTATTGTGATTTCCCCTGGATTATGACAGCAGACGGTGTTTCATTTATTTCTCCAACAAAATAATTTAAAATGGTGGAAAAAGAAATGATTTTTAGAGGTTTGTATGATCAATTTACCAAGATCCCGTTGCGCATTCTTGCTCACTGAAAGTGGCGATGCAACAACTGTGATATTTTATTGTTTTGTGAAATGAAAAATGCAATAATTTATAAACATATTGTGTAAATTGAAAAATAGAGAGCTTAATCTAATTTTCAGTAAAGTTATATCTGTCTTGTAACGTTTCTCAAGGAAATGACTTTCTTTGAGGGGGGAAAAAATTAAGGTCTAACATCGCTAAAGCAGCGGGCCGCATGTCTGTGTTGCCACTCTGGCCATGTGCTTTTCCCCAATGGCAAGATGTTATTTTTTTCTCATTTCCCTACTCACGGTATGAAAATTTTTTTAAAAATCTATCAGTTTACAATTAAACAGAATAAAGCCAAGCATTTTATGCATTGATCCAAAATTTCATAGTTTATTTTCAAATAATTTACGAGCGATTTCTTCCTAAGAAAAATGGCTTTTCGTGAAACCATTTTACCCCGCCTTACAGGAAAAATTTGTACTGGTGGCAATATCGTCGTGCATATTGATCCAAAAGTAGAGCGGCGGTAATCGGCACGATGCCAATGGTAGTGAAATATCGACTGAGACAACAATTGACTATTTCAAGGCGGTGGTTGACTTCTGCCACTCAAAACAAAACTGAACTGACGTGAAAATGGTCTTTCATGAAATCTGAAAGTCTGGTAAGATTCTGTAAGCAAATCTAATCGGGAAATCGCGGTAAGTAATCAGACGGCGGTTACCGGCACTTCGAGGATAAGGGGATTTCGACTGCTTATTATATTATGTTGCCTACAAATTATGCAATCTAGACAAAGTTCACAACTGTGATTCTCCACTGATGAAGCCCGATTTTAATGAGGGAAGGATTTCCGTATGTGGTAACTCCTACAACTACAGTCACTAGTCAGTACTTTAATTCCGAATAACGTACTAGACTAAGACAAATTACAACCCTAAACCAAACGGGGCTAACGCCGCGCAACGGCCTAACCTCATCAAGTTCTTAACCCTACCCTTAACCCTGACACTAATGCCCATCGAGACTTGAGCATCAGTCAAAGCGAGCATAACTCCTTATCACCAGTCACCACATATGGAAATCCTTCCTTAATGAGAATCAAGGTCTGAAGAAAGCCAGACTTTATAGCTGGGTGGTCTCATTCTCAATAAACTCAATTCCGAGTCATTGAAGTCAATTCGCTGAATAAACAGATAAAACTTTACTGCAAGTCTGATTTTCAACAGAACTAGACTAGCCTAGCCATAAACCATACTCAGACTTACACCGTAAACAATTTTTTTTCTTCAAATGTGTCGACCCAGCTGTATTTCTTGCAATAGAAGCAAATTAAAACACCTCTTCTCTCTCAACTTTTATAACTAAGTATGATCCGTCGGTGCAGCCATGTTAATAACTAACCGGATATTGTCACGCCGTGTCTCTAGTCATGAGTTGAGTATGATCACGACGGATTCACTAATTGCACGAATAATTATGCACGGTCATTTAGTCGATAGCCATTTATCGTAACTCTCTTATGTTTTGAGGCAACAACGGTTTGATGTCCTTCTTTGGCAACTGAATTTACTTCCGTTTCTGCGCTTCCGTCTTCCGGATTTCTATGGATGCGGTGGATCGTGAAAGAGAATGGGATCAGTTGACATTCTTTTTACTTTACAGTCTTGCTTGTGTATAAAATGATTTTACCTCTGGATATGTAAATAAGGTGAGATAATATAGCCTGATCTTCTCTCTTCTGCCTTTGGATAGCCAAGTGCGATGTCAATGAGTCGTCGAAGGCGAAGAGTTTTGGTTAGGCAAGTCAAGTCTTAAACAGTTAAAAAGTTAACTCAGACAAGGCTATCTCTCGGGACCGCAATCCTCTTGTATCTTTATTCTTCGCAACGTTCATTCACTGTTGAAGTAACTGATAGAAACTCTGCCTGTATGAACAACAGCATTAGTATCAGAATTGTTGGAATGATAATGGTGGCACTAGTTTTTGGCAAACTAAGGCTAAGGTCACTTGCATTGTTACAAACAATGATGTTAATGTTAACAATGGTGGCTCCGGTTTTCAACAATATGAGATCATGTAGATAGATCTAGACTAAATGGTTGAAACAAAAAAACAAAAAGTTTTCTGATGGTGTCTTTCTTCAAAAAAAACAACAAAACAACTAGACTATAGTATAGACTATAGAGACAGTGTGCGCGAAATCCCACACGCCCGCTCCCCGAGGCGTGTGGTTTTGGGGTCGGGCGCCTGGTTTTGGAGGAACTCACACGCCCAAATGGTGTCTAGATCTCAGTGGCAAGGGCGCTCAGTGTATTTGACCTTGCATTTTGTAAAGCAAAATTTCTGGTTTTGTAACTAACAGTTTGTAAAATGGGAGAGTACCGACTTAATTGATCGCGAAATCGATTAAAAAAAAGAAAAAAGGTTCGCTAATTAGAGGATCTGCGGCCTATGGGAGTGTTGGTTTTTGTAGTCTTACTTGCAGGAGAGTCAGTCTAGGCCTAAGCCTATCCTTAAAAGAAGAAGAACAGTTAAAGTCAACCTTTCTGTGTCTTTTAACGTAGGAGAGGACCAAGGTATAAGGTGTTACGCCCCTTCGTGGAATCATGCAAGTTAAAAACAATGACCCCGTTGTACGAGGAAAACATGCCGCTCCGGGCAAAAACAAACGAGCTGTTTGATGTTGAATCAGTTGGGAAGGTGAAAGAAGCATATACCGCATTTTTTGCTAACAAATGATAATGTATCACTAAATGTGACACAGCAAGTCGGTGTCATAATTTGTTTCGGAAACATCGTGAATTTTGTATAAACCTGATGACTAATATACCGGAAGCTCGATCAGGAGTAAACAAAAGTGAAAGTAGGCCTACAGTAGGAGATTGTATAATGTCTAACTCAGCTTGTTGAACCAGACGTAAGCTTTCTGAAGTATACAGCAGGGGCAGTGCCTGCTAAGGCACCTAAAAGGCAAGTAACAGAGAGCAAGGAGGACAAGAAAAAAAGGCTAAAAAAGTATGAAGAGGGAAGGGACAGACAGTTCCAGGCTAGCTGGAAGGATGGCAGACCATGGCTGGTGTACCTGGAGAATGAGCACATGATGAGGTGTGCATGGTGCACAGAAGGAGACAAGGAGAAGGGAAAGAGGAATGCTTTTGTTGATGGGGCAACACTTATGAAGTTAGAAACTGTGAAACAGCATGAATGCAGTAAGCAACATTTAAAGAATGCGATAGGTATACCAGAAAAGCTCCGGCTCAGAGTGAGGCTGGCCGCTGCCTCATTAAACTAAAGGAGGCAAAATACTCCAGATTAGCCATAAAGTTTCGCACATTTCATGCCCTTGCGAAAACAAATCTCAGCTTCCGCACGTACAACACCCTCTATCATGTACAACACCCTCTATCATGTACAGCACCCTCTATCACGCACCACATCCTCTGTCACGTACAACACCCTCTGTCACGTACAACACCTTCTGTCACGTACAAACCCTGTGTCAGCTGGACAAAGCAGAAGGTCTGGACATTGATGACACATACACCAGTGACAAAGTAGCTGCTCAGTTTTTGTGGAGTATTGCTCATTGCTTAAAGGACCAGACAGGTCAAATTATACGTCAGTCCAACTATGTAAGTTGGAGTTCATGAGATTGAGAGAGTGACTGTAGCTATGAAGGAATAAATTTTGTGCTTTAAAATGAACAGCTTTTGTCACTCATTAATTCAGTATGTTGTGCATAGAGTGGTAATGATTTACATACTTAATTTGTTGTTAATATAATTTAACAACAACAAAAAAATAAAACTGAACAAAGTTTGACGCTATAGCTTCTAGCTCCATGGGTTGCCTTGTCAATGAACGCATCCAATTCTACCCTTTCGGGCATGTGAAAATCAGTTTGGGCATGTAAAACTTGGAAAGTCACATGCCCGAGGAAGAGGATTTCGTGCACACTGTAGAGACATCACAAAGTGGGTTGTGAATCCAACTGCTGTGATTTGTGCGACTCCACTTATTTGTGAGACTCAGACAGAAAGGTGAAAGTGAAACTGAAAGAAAGCTGGATAGACAAAAATTTAATTTTGTTTGAAAAGGTATGTTATGTCATGTCATGACTGAAAAAAAACTGTATTCTTTCCTTGTCTGCCTCAAAGATATGGGAAAACACCCTCAAACACATCGCAAACTAGCTTGTGAATCTAACTATTGATATTCTCATGACTTATAAGACCTAAAAAAGGAAAAAGGAAGCTGGATAGATGAAAACTAGATGACTGCCAGAAACTAGTGTCATTGTCTCCTAGTGTTTTTGTTGTTATGTTCATGCAGCATCGTTCAGAAAATTTCTAATATAAGACTAAATGAATTGTATTCATGTTAGACTGGTGCTGTCCTGAGACTGAGAGCATTACTGCTAAAAGTAAAGTGAACCATTTAAGCACTATTTACTGTGGTATTAGTCTAGTCTAAAGTTGAATGAACTGTATTAATATTAAAATGGTGTGGAAGAGATTTACCCACATACCTGCTTTCGTGTACATCTGTCTCCAGATATTGCGCAGCCAGTGTCATTGCATGACTTAGTCAGGGATGCCACTCTTCTGATGATTCTCGGAAGAAATAAATTGCGGAATCTGAAATTTTGTCAATATGCCTGACATGTGGATAGAGAAGTATTGGTAAAGGATATTTTTGATATATATATATGGCCGACATAAGGCTACATTATAATTGATTATAGGTCATCTCAGCAGTTGCTTGGAGGTTCACAATTACTATGTTATCGTAGAAGCAGTTATTTTTGTTTTGGAGAATCCATACAGGAGATACAAATCAGCAATCTTATTTTCCAAAATGTGCTTTCTTCTTCGCATGTAACTTTATGTGCCCGGCTTAGGTAGCACAGGGACTGTCTGATTGCCAGCTTCAGTGTTTGCTTCTTTTTCTTCATGGGCAGTATTTGGGTAAGGCTAGTCAACCTTGCAAAACACTTAGATAGTGATTGATTGATTGAGTTTGTGTTTTACGGCGTGTCAGCACGATTACGGCTATATTACGCCCTCATGGTTACTGTGATTGTTTTTTAGTAGAATTTTCCTATCAATTTTGCCTGGACAGCGGCCGCCAGGCCTACTCTTTTACGAGACATCTAGGCCTAACTACAAAAGTTGTGGAAACCCTCTATATTATGAAGACAAGCCAGTTTTATGAGTTTTTTTGTACATCAGATAATGTTGCAGATCATCTTGAATACTGGGGTCATTTGATGTCGCTGTACTAAGGTTGCAAAAGTCACATTTCAGTCTCATCTACCCCATGTATGGAAGTGTATAAAATCATGCATAAAAAATTAGTATTGAACTCCCAACTTGAATAGTCAAACTGAAGAGCATCCAATCTAGAAAATGATGCAAAGAATTTGGAAAGTTCGTAACAATCTCCTTTCAGGTTCTCTTTATTTTATCTGTATGTGATTTGCTCGTTTTTATAGAAGCATATAATATTCTGTAGCCCCATTGAGTCCCAGCATTAATTTTTCTCAGTCTGCTCCCTTCCTAGTGATGGATACAATCATTGATTCTTGGTTGTTCTTAAGCAGCTGTGCCAAGGAAGCAAACCAGCACAAATAACCCGCAGATGGTCATACTTTTATTTCAAGGTCACTCTACATTTACACTAAGTGGAGGCACAGCAACATATATGAAACTGATAAAATTGATGTTATAAGCAGAGATCTGCATCATCATCTAAGCCAAAATTACATGATAATTGATAGCAGCAGTAAGATACAACAGTAACAGCAACAACTTTTTTTTGGGGGTCATTTTTGTTGTTGCATAGATGCCCCATTTTGAGTCCCGTGCCCGATAGGCTGGCATCTTCTGACTTCGACGGCTGAGGTTTCTTTTCAGGATTCCTCCTCCCATAGGCAGCCTGCTTTTCTGGGCTAACGACCACTGTCTGGCCGCATTTTCTTTCAGTGTTTGTTCCCATAGCCTTTGGTCTTTCTGGATCCTCCTGCTAGGCAGCAGTGGTTTGACATTTGGTGTGGCCTTCACGCAGATGGATTGCTGTCCCCAGTTGTGGAACTCCTTCTATCCAGTTATTTAACCCATAAACTGGGGGTGAGTTGGTGCTAGCCAGAGCATGGTTCACTCGCCGGTGGGTGCTGTGCATGACACCTAGAGGGTCTCACCTACTCCTCGCCCTTTAGTCTGGTCTCTCCCCTTGAATCTGTCCGGCTTGGTTGAATCTGCCAGGAGTAAGTCCTGCCAGCATAGCTTCAGGATAGCTTCAGGGATCCTTGAGATGCACAAGCCCTCCAACCGGCGTCAAGGTAGGCTAGTCTGGAGGGAACAGCAACAACAAAATCAACACTAACAATGATTAACACAGTTAGTGAGTTACATAATGGGTTTTCATGGTCAGCCAACCCTACTCACTGGTCATTCATATACAGGCAATTACTCCCGTGTCTTGTCCAAGGTTTGATTATCCAAATTATTGTGTTTGCTTTCTTTGGTGGTGTCCACAAGATGGACCCAATCACTTATCTCTGCCTCTGTCTAAGACCATGTAAACTCAGACATATGTGGCAGCAGAAGAACTTGAATTAACAGCTGTTAGAACTTTCATATGATCCCTTTGCCAGCAAACAACAATTAAAAATTCAAGTACTGTAATCTATTGAAATTGCAGTTTGACCACAATACATGTATTTCAGAAAGATTAACTTTTTTTTACTCATCTCAATAGAATGTACAATGATTCACCATTTATTTGAAAAATGTACTAAGAAATCACTTCATGATGGGACAGTCTTCACAGGACACCCATGATATGTTGGTAATGGAGTTATTTTGATTACATGGGTTCCATGGTATGTTAATTTGTTGTTTCAGATGGCTGCATGTAGATCTGTTATTCAGAAGGTTCCATTTTTCATATTATGTCACAGTCAGGAGCAGATTGCCTATTTCAGAGATAGGCAATTTGAAGACTGAGATTTTTTTTATGCTTGCTACAATCTAATACATTCCTCAGGCTCAAATGTCTCAGACAAGGTAATTCATAATGTCATTGGTTAACCCTCGTGATACTGTGATAGAATATACTCTGCTTGTTACATTTGAATGCAACTATGGAATATATACACATCTCCTTGCAGAACATTGAGTGCAACAGTAGAATTTTGCACCGCAGTTGCATTGGTCAGCCAGCATACAACATGTGCAACAATCATTAACCATAACAGTGGTTATGCAGCCAGTGGGGGGCCGGCTCCAGTGTATCTCGTGCTACCAGCATTAAAAAGCAACACCAAAGACAGAGATTGGCTTAATTTTCTTGCATTGTCTGATACAGTTTTTTTCCCTCTCCTGAAAAACTCACTCAAACTGCTGATGACCATGATGATTTGTACTTTTGGTCAGTGTCTTTTGAATATTTTCTTCTGCTTCAATTAGTGTAGTTGTCGCTATTTACAGCAATATAGCAGTATCTTCATTGTGGTCTTTATACTTGTGTAATTTCAGATTAACAGTGGCTGTTTGTGGAAGAAGGTGTGGGCTGACTTGTTTTAGATGCAAGTATGTCAGGTGAAATTTTTCAACCAATGGAAAGTTTAGACGAACCAAACCTGTCATCAACTCGCAACCCATTGCTTTGCTACCTGTGCAATGAGCCCTATGAGGAGCCATGTATATTGGGGTGTTTTCACAGCTTTTGTGCTCGCTGCTTGCGCGGACGTGCGTCTGATGCAAAAATGTCTTGCCCTCTTTGTGGGTAAGTAGGCTTTGCTTAAAGACCCTTGAAATTAAATATGTGTCAATGTTTTGTTGTTTTTTTTAAATCCCCTCTCAATATTGGCGAATGATTTTCATAGACAGCTTATTTGCTTATAATTCAAATAAAGGATGACATTTACTTGATGGTCTGAAAGCAGGCTCAGTTTGAAGAGCTTTTTAAAAGCTTTTTAACATTTTTATCATTGTAGTGTAAATATTGATACTTGATCAAGTTATCTAAAATGATCAGACAAACAAAGCTCAAAACTTTTTTCTGCTATAGTAATACTGTCAGTACTTGTAGACAATATATGTATTGTCATCACACTTTTCTAGTGGAGCAGATTATTACGTTCGCAATATAGTGAAACCTTCAGAATCAGGACATGCAAAAAAAGGACGTCCCATGCACTTAGGACAACTGCTGAGAAATGGGTGGAGGGGGAGTGCAGGTCCTGAAAGCTGTATAGCTTTGATTAACCTTAATTTTCTAAGTTAGCATGTTTGAATTAGCAGAAAATTAGTAACAAAATTCAAGATTTATGTATGGTTGCCATGGAAATGCTGCCATCTTGAATACTTTGAATGTGAAAAATGGCTGTTTCAAAACCTACAGTATCTAGTCCGCCAAACTTTGCTGAAACAGTCTTAATTTGCTTAGATGCCATTATAGACAATACACCTAGTTCCACAAATTGGATATATCAATATTTGGATTAGCCTTTTTTTTTTTTAATAAATTTATAAAATATTACATAGCGGACACACATTTGTTTACATTTGTTCACAATAATTTTTTTTTCGAAAAAAACTACAAAAGCTATCAAAAAGCCAACACCTGTGGCCCATGGGCATGCTGTAAGAATGTTTCATGCAAAATTTCACTCCTGTCAACTGAGATTTAAAACTATTAAGGTTTTGGTAGCTGAAAATAACATTTTGAGAAAATTGCGTTTGAATTTTAAAAAAAAATAAAAATAAAACAAACTGGGAAAATGTTTTACTTCACCTCGCCTAATTGGGNGGGGGGGGGAGAGAACTTCCTTCTCAGTTTCTTTCTTTGTTATGGGCTTCTGCATGAACAGTATATTATTCTACATACCTCTCTATCTTTACTGTCACAAGATGTCAATTACCCATCAGTATCATTTGATATTACAAGTACTCCAATTGCATATTCTGTCACTGTGTTACATAGACACGTACATAAATTTGTTTTCTTTACTCATAATATTTAGCTTCTGCATTCACTTATTTTATGTAATCAGGCTGATGATTACCACACCAGCAATATCACAGTAATTCAGTACCACTTTGAATACATATCAGTAAAATTGTTGGGCATTTCATGGCATAAAAACACATCTGATTTTTTTTAAAATTTGATACATTGTTCTGTAATGTTTCAACTCCAGGAAACCAAACAAAATATATATATATCTGTTGCACTAATAGCAATTATTAAGAGCTTTCCATTACAACAGATTAAAGACTGACTGGAGTAACGCAGGCAAGAATTTCATTGAGACTCATAATGTAGTAATAGTGATAAGGATGAGCTAACAATTCAGATATACACTGTATATATTTTTTCATATCTTCCCAAAAAATAGCATATCTCAAAAAGTGGCATTTTCCCTCTCTTCCACTCTTTAATTTAGATCACTGATAAGTAATATGATGAATATCCAAGGGATCCTTAACAAGATTGATGGAAAATGTCACTGTCATATGGAGTCATAATTTTGTATACCCTTATTGGTTCAGTGAAAGCAACTTCACATGCTGAGTTTTAAAGGATGATGTCTTCCACAGTATTTACTGTGCCGTCATCTTTCATCTTTTCTCTAACTGTTGATACACAGGGTCTTCATGAACAATCCAGCACATTGTTCATTCAGGCAAGGGCTACAGTAAGGTGCCAAAGGTGTTGGGACAGCAAGCATAAAACATGCCACATTTATGAAATAACTACTAATTTACTTACATTACAAATAACTTGTGTGACATTGGATGGATTTTCTTCAAATTTGGTGAAGAATTTCAGCTAAGCGTTTCATGTGGTTTCATCAGCATTGCAAGAATGATTTTAACAAATATAAACCTTGAATGATTTTAAAAGGAATATTTTGCCCAAAGTACCTGTTATTTGCTCAAATAGTTCTCCTCAATGGCTTTGGCTTCCTCTGCAGTGCTCTCTTGAGTCAGAGACAAACATTTTCAACTAGATTAAGATCAGGGGACAGTTATGGCCAAGTCATGATGTTGATTTCATTTTCTTCCAAGGATAAAATAATTTGAAGGTTCTAAGCCTAGGTGTAATTATTTTTGGGAAAGTACTGCGCTATCACAAGCCATAGTTTTGATGTTTGTATATCATCAGAATTTATATACACTCTACCCATTGTTAGTATACCCATGCCATTATAAATGTGATGCATTCCAAGATCATGACAGAAACTTGTCATAGTGTCATTGGACACGCACATTCAGAGTGATCTGCTTCATCGCTTTGTCTCCAGATTTATGTTCTGTTTTCACTTCCAGTTCTGATTTAAATTTTATCACTATATAAAGATCACTTTCTTTCACGTGTCAACCATATCCTGCTGCTTTCTCTCCTCGAACCATGAAACATGTCTCATGCAATTTTAAATTTTGACCTCCCTTTTCTTTTGTGCTGTTCACTGAAATATCCATTCAAGTGCATACACTTTGATTTGTTCATTTTGAACAGTCTTGCCTATGTTAACTTCGTGGATCACATTATTCAAAGGAGCCCAACGTTTTGTTGTTGTTTTTTTTGCATGCTTCAAATGAGAACAGCACCATCTTTTGTGGTGTCTTTGCTTGTTCATGACTGTTCCTGTAGGACATTTTAAAAAATATTTTACAATCTACCCAGATGTTCGTGTGGGAATATCTGGAAGTTTAAAATCTTGTTAGAAGATTTCCTTCCTCACATAATTTCTTAGATATTTCCATTGTGGTAGCACAGAACTCTTGTCTTGGCCCTTCCATGATGATTTTAAATCTTTCAACGATCATCAACTAAAAATGCCAGAAATTTACATAGTTTGAAAGAAAAAGGGAGCATTTCTGGCGATGTATTATATATAGAAGGGTAAGGGAACGAATGATTACTCTTTTTCCAAAGCATTCCATGTTTCAATAACACCAAAAAAATGTAAGCATCTAAAAATGTTTGGCACATCACTGTGCCATCCACTCACTTCTGTTATCTATTAAAAGCATCTTGATTTTGTTTACCTTTGAAATGTCATTCATAAAGGCCAAATCTCCCCACCTCCAACCAAAAATATATTAACAGCATAATAACAGACTGTGTCAGAAGAAATTGCATAATCAGGACACCCGCTTGATTGGGGAAGTTTTCCTGCAAACTGAGCCATCCCAATTAAAGGGACTCCTTTGTGCTTTAATAATATTTTCACATCATGCCCTGCACTAGCCTTCTATTCTAGCCTTCAGCACCAGTGTGGTGTAAAAGAAAATTCCTGGGATACACATCACTGACAGATAATTCAAACAAGAAATTAAAACTAAGTCATTAATATTCGAGCATTCTTTTTTTTTTGCATGAACCAAATTGTTTGTTGATAAATTGAATAAAGAGTTAGATAAACTAACCAATGCCTAAATGATAGGTTATTTATAATTTACTGTGTTGTGTGAAATTTTGAATTGCAGCATTCATATATATAAAGGTTAAAATTATTTAAAAATATGTACATTTTTGTATACATATATTTAAAACCTCCATTTTCAGATATGTGCACATGCTGAAAGATGGAGCTTGCCTTCCTCCACCTGATCACCTACTGAAGTTTATGGTGGAGTCATCTACAGAGGAGAAAGCCCAGTGTGCAAACTGTGATTCAGTGAGTTGGTAATTAACACCATTTGGGTCCTTAATTTTCAAACTGTAATCGATAGGCAAATATGTAAAACCTTGAGTCTTAATTTTCTGATTCTTGTTTGCCCTTGCTTTTCTGATAAAAAAGTCATTCAATACATGTGGTATGGCAATTTGTGAAAATAAAGTGACTCAATAAAAGAGTGACTAATCAGAAATAACTTACAAAGAGTTACAAGTCAGAAAACAAGTTACAAAGGAGTGACAGGACTATTCTGTAACAAAGGAGTGACATTATCATATCAGAAGTTAACAAATATCAAATGCTTCTAAGCTATCCCTCCCATGCCTTCTTTCCATTTTATGAAGTGGACAGGGTGATGTTTGGATTGCCAGTTGATCAAAAATGTGGCTTTATAGCAAAAACTTTTGATGTAGATGCTGAACACAGAAGTCTTTGTCATGAAAGAATCTTAGAACACCTTTCACCCAAAATGAAAAAAAAACAACAGAAAAATTAAATACATACTCAGTATGCCGATCGCCAGAGTATACAAGACTGAGTTCAAGCTCATTTTACTGTTAATAGCTCAGTTGAAGAGAAAAAAGACATGAAGGGAAAAACAGCAAAAATCAGCACTTCAATTATTTTTAAGTGTATGCTGTTTTGCTAATTTATTTGTGTATGAGCTTTTTGTACTTTACATGAATTATGAGACATTTGAAAATACTCAGGATAAAGAAGCACCACCATTTTTGGTGGCACAGATCAGATAGATTATAAAAGATTGAGCAGTTTGCATTTTGATTTGATTTGTTTTTACCAATTTCATGAATTTGCTTTGATATCTTTTCATATGATCAGACATCACATAACTTTAAAATTTTTGATGTTTTTAAGTCTTACATGTGTATCATCATATAAATACTTGTATCTGTTTACATGTGCTTGTTTTGTTGATCTCGAAGCAAGTGGTTGTTATCTAATAAGATACACTGGTATTATAGTTGTGTTTTATAGGCTTTTGTTTAGGGAGACAATGAAGTCTCACATTAGCACATCTGACTCAGCCAGCTTTCAAACAGTCTACTGACATGCAGTTTTCAGTTACTGTAGTCAATTCATGTTTTCAGGGAGCATAATTTAGAGGCTGAAAGCAGACTATATCAGAAAAGCTCTTTGTACATTATTGCAATGTTGTCTGTGCTTCTGTGGAATTGCGATTAAGGGTGAACCAACAGTGTTATCACTTTTATAATTATTAATCTTGTTTACTGCTTTCTCCTATCAGACTGCGGTGCAGATGTTTTTCTGCAACACATGTATGCAGCCACTTTGTGCAAAGTGCAGAGAAGAGACGCATCGTGCCAAAATGTTTTCTAGTCATGATATGGTATTGCTGACAAAGCGTGCTCGTGAAGTTCATAAGAAATGTTGTGAGTAAAAGTCTCTTATCTCTTGTTCATTAACCCCTTTCCTCTAAAGGATCTCAAAAGCAATATTCTAGATTGGTATCTGTGTTTGTCAAAAGTGATGTACCAAGTTCTGAATAGCTATCAAGCCCATGTATGTGGTAATCTTGGGTGGTATGAAAATACGTCCCTGTTTGCGGTAAAAATAAGTGTGAAAGACCCACTAAGTAAAAAAATATAAAATACATTTCTTTATTTTGGTTATCAACTGAAGCTGTTGATAAGCTGTTTACAGATGTAATCATTTTCCATGAAAGCACAGCAAAACTTCATGCATGTCAAACATGTGAGCCAACAAGTCAGAATACTGCACAAAAAGAATTTGTTCACCTGCTTTCTATTCTCTTTCCAGCACTTCATGAGGAACCTTACATCATGTTTTCATCTGAGAAGAAAATCATGCTGTGCATCAATTGCTTTAGGGATATGAGGATGTAAGTTATTCTGTAATTTCCTTAAATTTACCCATGGTTTTGATTAATCAGTTCCCATTTAATCCTTGTTGCACATATGTTGAATTTGTCTTATACTTTGTTTAGCACTGGAAATGATCTAAGAAACAGTTATAAAGTACAAAAGTTATGCTTGTGCTTTACAGGGCCTTGAATGGAATGTGAGAGGATAGGTTCTTGTGTTGCATTGTACTTTCTTTTATTATTGTAACAGCTTGAAAGTCTCTTAGCATTCATATCCAGATGAACTTGGAAATGATCAGGAATCAGGGATTTGTATTTATGGTTCATTATACCCATATTCCATTAGGTCAAACTACTGGCACCAAATGTACTTAATATCAGTACTAAGCCTGCTTGCTTAGGTGATACTACCCTGGTGTCTTTGCCTATGCTGAAATAGGCGTACTTCGGAAATNGGAGTTACCTCCCGCAATCGGATTTCCGGATAACGTCTATTGCATACAAGCTTTTGTATCAGTCCAACTTAAATTTTCATCATACGATCATACAACAACATGATGGACAGTATAGCCACTGACACATTCATATGTGTGCATATCAGCAAATCATTCGCAAATCAGTTCTGAGCCAAAACAGAGACTTAACTTTAGTTAAAGATACCTTTTTTTCATCAAAATGCTTGAATGCTTATCAATGCCGGGTTCACATGAACAGTTATAGTTAAACTGGGAATTTCCTGGGCCATCATCTCAGGAGTTTTCAAGATGAGTTTTAATTTTGTGGCATTAAATCAGTAAATTGCACTTGGAACAGCATATGATGACCTTGACATCAGTGAACGAAAGCCAGGCATGACTATAGCACCAACCAATCAGCAACCACTTGTGCCATCTGGCCCATTATGGTGTTGCTACCACACCTTCCTTCATATGTGGCAATTATTTCTTAATTGTTTATTCTAAAACAACACAGCTCATAACAAGAAACCATGGTGTCAGTAATTATAAAATCTACTCAGACTAGTCAGAGCCAATCTGAGAGCATCAGATTTTCCCTAGAGAGTGAATCAAAAGTTTGATGTACTGTCTTTATTCCCACATATTTTAATAAAAATTGTTATGATTATGTGACTTGAAGGTGTCTGTCTTGAAGATAAAGACTCAGATCTTATCTTACAACTATGCATGTGAAAGTAATGTGAGGAGATGCGGGTTTGTTTTAGATTTGACTAGAATAGCCAGTTGTTATCAGTAGTTTTTGTAATGAAAATCTAGCCAGTCGTCTCCTTTTGTCTTTCTGTCTCTCCCACTTTCATTATCAGTTTAGATTTATAACAAGGGGTGAAAAAGGAGGTGAATCATTAATATCAACTTGCTGTCCATCATAATTGCTTTCTCTAAATTTAATATATATATATGTTGTTTTTTTTATATTCAGTCGACTCCGTTAAATTGCAGCTCCTTAGGATCACGGCAAAAGGTGCAATTAAGTGGAGTTGCGATTATGTGGAGTTGGTATTTTTAGCCATGATAAAATTCTTTCATGTCATGGTTCAGTTTCTGTGTTGACACCTTCAGGTCACCAAACTCAGGACAGTGTTGTAGCCGAAGAATGTTTGATCACCAATGCCTGTTTCATTAGTCACCTCGCACTAGCTCGGTAGGCAGTGAAGAGTAGGGTGGTGCGGTCGGAATCGACCGTCTATCCATATGACACATTCTTTGATTTAGCGGAATTGAAGTGAAGGTGGAGAGGAAGTGCTTATCACACCTGTCACTGCGTGGCAGCTGTCATTCAGTCAGCCGGTTGACCCTCTGTTGCGCAGGTACAGCCATCAATATATATTTATTTACCAGTTATAATCTTCCTACTGCTCATCTTAGATGTTTACGGCCACAGAGGAGTTGCAATTATGCGGAGTGAGTTGCTGTGATCCAGTGACTTTTATATAGGAAAAATTTGGTTCCCTGGGGGAAAGTTGTGATTAAGCAGAAGTGGCGATCAAGCGGAGGGTGTCGACTGCTTACATATATTTTTTGTTGTTGTTGTTGTTTGAAAGTGGGGCAGGGTGGTACTGAGTATCGCCCAACCCCAACTAGTGGCCCCATTATCAATTCACCTGTCTATGAACATTGTCCGGCATGATGACAGGACTTGTGAGGCACTCCACCATGATTGTGAGGGCTTTAGCAGTGGCAGCCAATTTCACCATCAAGTTACTATACATAATAAGTGTTGGTAGACCAAGGTGCAGAATATGCCTTTCATCCTTTCTCAGCAAATTTATTTTACTCACTTGGTCCTCACAGAGAAAGCCGAGGCCATTGTTTGGACTTAGAGACAGCTTATAAGCAGAGCTGCAAGAAACTGGATATGAGGGTACAGGTACGCTGTTGCTTCAAATTACTTTTGAAACGCAAGTTTCTTTGGCAGTCTTTGATGCCTATCTCAACATTCAGGTTCTAAGTTTCAAGTATCTCTTACAACTGACTGCATGTGAATCACGGGACATGTTGAAAATGAAGTTATTGTGGCATTCTCTAACAACCACGCCGATTCATTCGATAGTATATATCGATATTATTATAAGCAATATTCCTCGATATTTGTGCCCCAAGCGATATTCCTCGATATTTGTGGCCGATACTTGTGCCCGTTCCCACCGCTTGAGACAGCAAATCGCTTGAGACAGGAAATCGGCCAGCCTCCTCCCGGCCTCCTTTTATGACAGACAGTCGCCCCCTTCGCTCCCTTCGCTTGTTTCTAGACTGACCGTTTCTTTCTTTCTAACTTTCTCCACTACTGTCCACTTCGTTGTACTTGCTTTTTTGAACTGTGAAGAGATAACCAAGACGTAATTGGACCAGCACATCAGAATGACCACCGCCCTGTGGATTTCGCATGTATGGTCGCTCAGTCCACCCTCCNCCCAAAAAAACCAAGCCCCTTTTTTTTTATTGTTGTTGTCCCCAAAAGAAAAACCCTTTTCTCAATTTCAGACACTACTCTTACCCGGGAATTTTTCCATTTTGTCTCCCTATATATTACTCCAACCACAGCACCGATCTCAGAAAAACAATGGCTTTTTCATACGGTAAAGAGAGCAAAATCTTGGCTATCGGTGCTATTGTTGGAGTAATATAAGACACTTGGAAATTGGGGACCACGCGCTGCGGGGGGGGGCGTACGACTAAATGAATTGCATCGATCGATAAAGGCACTAGAGCATGCGAGCCGACGGAGGAGGCGGGGCGTAGTACATGGTTACAATTACTAGTATTGAAATTAGTACTAGTATCGAGATTAAATATCGAATAAATTATTTAAAATTATTATATCGCAATCGATATTTTCGACTAAATCGGTGCGGTTGTTAGAGAAAGCCGTTATTGTATTATGAAGAACTGAAAATGTTTGTCGAAATTTGCCATCAAAAGTGTTGTAAAATATGCATAGTTTTCAGGGCGAAACCTACAATAAGAAATCAAAACCTGTTCAGCTGCACCTGATATTCATTTGTTAATAGTTCTTAGATGAAGCCATTGAAGTTTTGTTAAAATTAAAAAGTTGGCTTGCCTGTATAACCAGTTAACCAGTGTAAAACATGTCATGTGTTCTTTCTGTAGTCCTTCCGAGAGCTTCAAAACTCAGTCCGGGAAGGCATACTTCTCTTCAAAGGTCTGCTAGAGGAGATTAAAACAAATGCTGACAAGGAGAGGACTGCCGTAGAGGAGCTGCATACTAAGCTGATGGAACATCTTGAAGAGACAAAGTCCCTGCTTCTGCAGAAAGTTGATAGGTGCACTAATATATATTCATATTGGAAATAAAGTAGATGTACATACTGACTGTCCAGTAGTGAGTTTCTTTTGAAGCTATTTAGTTTTTCTAGCTTGTTAATAATAATGTTCAGTTGTGGCACTTTGAGAATATATCAGCTCTTGTTTGATACTACATTATTTTAGCAAGTTTAGCTTTGAACTCCTATCATTTTGAAAAATCATTTACTCAAAATCTGCTTGAGAATTGAGGGGGAATTCACTAAAAAACTGTAAGTAGAAACCTTAGCAACAAATCATGGGCATAATTATATGAGTGAAAGATGGAATCCACAGACATTGATGTGTTCAGAACTCCAGTTGTGGTAGCACATTGCACCGCACTGGAATTTCAGTACTTCCTTGAACATGCTCTGGAGACAAACTCTTCTGAAAATCTCCTAAATTTCATAATTTCCTCCTGGAATTTTCTGGAAAATCATTCATATTGAAAATGTGCACATTTTTGGAGCCATTGTGGCCATCAATAGGCACAGGAAACAATCCCAACTCTTGTGCTTGTTTTTCTGGAAAATAATTGGAATCTCCTTGCAGTCCAATCTCTGCATCTTATTATTAACAAACATACCAGAGATAGAAAGTGGTAGAGATAGATGGGTGATACAGATTATGACAGTTTTTACTCATTTCTGAAGGGAAAGTTATACAAATGAGGATGGGCCACAAATATATATGATAGTTTTTTTAGTAAGTTATGTAGATAGGCATATTAACAATGAATAATTTCACAGTCAAGCAAAATGGTTTCGCTCAGGTGAAGATCTCCTGTTTCTGGCATCAGCTAAAGCTATCTGTCACTGACTGAGAAAGAAATTATTTCTATCTTTATTCTAATCTTACAGTCAGTTTACTGAGAAAGAGGCAACATTCAGGTCACAGCTGAAGTCTTTGGCTGCACTTCTTCCTACCCTTCATGTGCATCTGGTTATAGCTAGTGCCTTTTCAGGATCAGCAAACAAGTTTGAATTCTTGGACTTAGCCTATGTAAGTTTGGTTTTTTTTTCTTCTTTTTTTTTTGCCACTCTGTTTACCCTGTGTTGGGATATATCCATCTTTACTATTCAGGTGTTGTAGGTGACAGCTGTAAAACTGAAGATTAAGAGTTGTTCTTCCAGTGGTGTTGCAATACAGTTTCTTACAATTGTTTGTTTATGTTAAGGTTTTTGAGGGGACTTCAGTATGACTGCACAACAAGGCATCTTTCTGATTGTGACAATAATGTTATAGGGGGAGAATTTCCTCTTAAGTCAGTATGACTACACAAGTCATCTTTCTGATGGTAACAATAATGTTATAGGGGGAGAATTTTCTGTTAGGTTTGCAGCTGTTAGGCCTTTTATCCCATAGTTTTAGAACTGTAAAGGCAGTTGTTGAACTCAGAGTCTTCTTTGTAGGATGATGAAGATCTGAAACCTCTAATATTTAGGATAATCTGCACAGATTGTTATTGACCTAAATTTACATATTTGCATCATTCTGTGTAACTTCTTGTCAGATGTCCTGTTTGCTGTTGTTGTCACAGGTTCTCATGGAAAGATTGAAGTCTATAGTACAGAAGCAGCATCCCCTACACCCAACACAGAGTGGGCAAATTGATACTGCCTATAAGACAGAGTTCTTCAAGTGAGTTAGATATGAATCACCTGCATGTATTGCATTATGCATCTGGCATCCATTAACCTTAATGAGATTATCATATCAACACAATGAGTAAACCAAGGTTAATTCTCTCATTTGGACACCATATCTCCATAGGCACAAAGAGCAGCCTAAGCATAATTACTTTACAATTAGGGAATCCAGCAGTCTTGTTTAAAAAGGTGTAAACTGCAGTGACAGGTTGTGTTAAAAATTTATCTGTTGTTTACACATTTTCAGAACCCTTGAGCCATTGCTGTACATACCAATGCAACGAAGTACCCTGACAACTGGTGCTAATGGGTAAGGGAAGGTTGTATGATCACCTATTAGACAGTGTTCTGTATTGAGATCATTTTTAAAATTTCACGATGTTTTACTGTAATGGTCATAGGAAACATTTTATTCCACAATCAGTATTTGCAATTTCACAGGAGATTTTATATTTATATTTGTGTGGTGTGAACATCCCTTTGTGCAAAATTTAAATCACGGTTATCCAGCTTTGTGTTAATATGTATCTGAATGCTTTTCTAGTGTTCGTTATCACCAGTCACACTCAGCACGCAGCATTTTGGGTATTTTGTCCTTTTGTTAGGAGTGTGGAGTCAGTTGTAAATTTTCGGTACTGGGTTTAGTACTTTGTTATTATCTGTCCCTCTGTTTTCATACATAACTGTTGCATTATATGTATCCTGTAAACATGAACCTTATATTAAACAGTAATTAAAGAAGCCTTTCCATGAAATTCAATAATCACAAAACCTAACCAGTTTGAGCCGATGAAGCACATATTGTCCGGAGTTATATCTTCCATTCAACTATCCTTCTGATCATATGTTACCAGGGTGAATGCAGTCAGTACAGGCACATCCTGCCCAGGCAGTCCAGTAACTCACCGACTGACACCCAATCACGTCAGAAGAGCCAACGGGCTGAATGGAGCTAAGGTCAAATTCATAGATGCTAAAGGCCAATTTGCAGAGCATTGCCGAGAGTTTGAGAATGCTCACAGGGTATGTGATACATATATATTAATACTCATCATTTTCAGTGTGACTCTGCACCTTTGGTGCTATGTGATACATATATATTAATACTCATCATTTTCAGTGTGACTCTGCACCTTTGGTGCTATGTGATACATATATATTAATACTCATCATTTTCAGTGTGACTCTGCGCCTTTGGTGCTTGTTCAAATTTTGTATTGATGAGGAGTTTTGTGATAGTTTACAAAATGCCCTAAAATATTTGTAATTGCAGGAAAATGTTTAGAGAATGTTAGGCGAAATCAGGAATTGAGGTGCTTGAATGTTGTTTTTATTTGTAGCCTTTTCATGATCAAAGAGTTGCATAGAGTTTTCTTGCTTGTCATCAACAGAACTTGTTTCCAAGCTCATTTGATGATGCGCACAGAGAACAGTTGTTCAAAACTAAAGTACCAGTGTGTACATTGATATAAAAATTTCATGTGCAAAGGTCAGATCTTTTCTCCTCAGGATCTTCTACAGCGTTTCGAGCACATGAAAACACAATGTCAGGAGCTGCAAAGAGACCTGACAATGCGCCGCTGCCTAGCCAAGAAAGATGAAGTCTTGGCATTAGGTGTGAGCATTGAAAATGTTCAGAATCAGCTTGATACTCATTACAGCACTCTGGATCAAAAACTACCATTGCTTGAGAAGGTATTATTGACCAGCATTAGCTGAGCTAGTGGTATTTGAAATTTGAGATGGCAATAGCCCGAATGGAGGCAAACTAAATCAACATCATTAAGAGAAAACATTATACATGTAGTCCAAAAATAATCTTCGTAATGAAATTTTGTCTAAGTTCTCAACATTATACCTACAATTTCGAAGTATTAGAATTTGGAAGAAATTCTGGGATAGAGAAATCACAAGATCTGGAGAAAACAATCTTGAAAGGAAAAATTAAATGGGATCCAATCAATACATTATGCAGTTAACATTACCAAGACAGCTTACTGATAAACTGGGTAGTGAGACTTGCAGAGGAAGCAGCAACCCATGGTAAATTGATTCCAACATATTTCAGTTGAAGGATTAGAGGAATTATATATATATCTTTTGAAGCCACAATAAAAAAAAAGGGTTAGAAGTTAGGGTTCTCCGTCTGAATCACAGTTTTTATTCAAAATCATTATCTTTCTCAGCACTGGGAGGAGAGCTTGGAAAGAATCAACAATGAGCAAGATTTGTACCAAGGTATTTCTTGAAATGCTGTTTACCTCAATATATTTTGCTATCTTTGTAGCTAATCAGCAGTATTGTCTTTTCATTGTTCAATACTGGCTAGTACTAACACCTCAAGACCGACCAGCCTGGAATTATGTCACAAAGAAGAACATAACTATTAATGAGTGGCAGAACAAGGATATTTTGCACCCAGGTGCGAAGTAAAAGTTGGTACCCCTATTTCCGTGTCCCAGCATTCGTGCAACACTCCCCTTCCCCTGCCTGCCCATCTAGACAGACAACATTTGTTTTCAGTCTTTTTTTTTTCTCTTTTTTTTTTTCCATATGTTTTTCTTTCATTTTGTCCTATTAACCCATCTTCCGGCTCTTCCCTTTTTCTCTTCTTCTTTTCCTCTCCCTTTCACTCACTCTCTCTCTTTGCCTCTGAAATTGTTTGCTCCTTGGGAAGGAACCCTCTTTCATCTTTGGTACCGACAATAGCAACAACAACAAGAAAACATTGGGGACAGCAAACCATCTTGATAAGGGGATGTTCTGTTGGGTGATGGGTCTGTTAAATGTGTGGGGAGCTGCAAAAATGAATCACATGGGTCACAACCCACATTTTGAGTTGAAGACAGATTCTTATTCTACAGCCTTTTCTGAGCATTTTGCACTTTATTTGAGGTCTGTATCTATCATAGTTTTCAAGTTATTGCCATTTTAGTCGGACAGGGTAAGAAAATGTGAAATGGAGAAAAAGGGGTTTAAAGTTTACACAATGTTTTTTATCAATGTTAAAGCATCAGAATAGGCAATATACATTACATACATGCACAGCAACCACAACAACACATATATGGGCTATATAACATACAGTAGAGTCCATGTATGTCGAAATCGGATTCCTCCAATTACTTATTAGTCGAAAGAAAAAGAAACATTCGTTTTTTTTTCCTTCTTTGCGTCTTTTAATCATCCTTGCATAAGACGAAGTAATTAATGCCCATTTCCGATTAGTCCAACTGCCCAGCGCTGCCACAGAGGCAAAATCACCTCCTGGCGTCCTCCCCGCGTGGCACCAAACAACGCCGACGGCTTGAAAAACAAACAAGATGGTGCCGCGGATAGAGAGAGGCAATAAAACTGGACACTGCGAGTGCCATTGACCGCAGCGTGTGTATTACACCACCGCTGATAAGACAGTAGGGGGAAGAGAATGCGGGAGGGCTCGGCGGTACTGAAAAATCGATCGATAATTAAACATCTCGGCAGCAGTGTACACATCATCTGGCCCATTGCACTGTGACGGTAAATAAACCAGAGGCTGCCCTCGTGACCTCCCCAGTGTGCTCGCTCGCTCGCATATGGTTGACTCATCTTTATCATTTTCAACTTGACTGTAGTTTCCTGCCTGATTAGTTGACTGTGACTTGTATAATACTCTAGGGAACAGTCTATATCAGTTTATTCCATGTCGGCTCCGCGGCCATGGCGGCGAGCTCGACCTCGTCCCCGAGTTCCTCGGAGAAGGCGTACTAATCTACATGCGCAGTCTGTTGCGCTCAAAAAGAGGTCTGCGCACTATTGTGGCCTAGTTAGCCGCTTTCCTGCCCATTCCAGTGGTATAAAACATGTGGGGGTTATCTCAAAGTACTTTTGAGCTAAAACGGTTCAAAGTCAAGCAATTGTTTCAATGAATGCGAACCCAAATCTAATGTCCACGGTCGATCTAGAAGATGGGGGTGGGGATGAAAATAATTAAAAATAAAATATTTACAGTTATTATTGACATTCTATCTCTTAGGTACTGAAAGATACGATGTTAAGAAAGTTAGTAATGCATAAATCTCAAAATGCATGGGGTAACGCATTTTTCCCTTTGAGACAGTCCCCTGCGAAATGAGGTTCTCCGACTTTTGATCGGTTTTGCTGTCGCGCCACACAAATGATGAATATACTGATAAAGACCAATAAAATTTGCTTCTACAGTTTCACACATTTGTGTCCATGGAAATTGTGAACATCATGAATGAAAACCTAGGCTAGGTAATGCCCTGATCAGTCAGCAAGAGGCACCACTGTTTATGGAAGGTTGTTTAGGGGACAGCACCCCTACTTTCTCCCTCCCCACAATTGCCACAGGAGAGCAGCTGTGGGGAAGGAAGGAGCAGGACGCTGGTTTTGATCAGTGAAATCTAAAATTACTACCACTAGAAAGNATTGGAGACAGCAAACCATCTTGATAAGGGGATGTTCTGTTCGGTGATGGGTCTGTTAAATGATGAATATACTGATAAAGACCAATACAATTTGCTTCTCCAGTTTCACACATTTGTGTGCATGGAAATTGTGAACATCATGAATGAAAACCTAGGCTAGGTAATGCCCTGATCAGTCAGCAAGAGGCACCACTGTTTATGGAAGGTTGTTTAGGGGACAGCACCCCTACTTTCTCCCTCCCCACAATTGCCACAGGAGAGCAGCTGTGGGGAAGGAAGGAGCAGGACGCTGGTTTTGATCAGTGAAATCTAAAATTACTACCACTAGAAAGCAAGTCTTAGGTGTGCCCTCCATGGCTTACTGTAAGCTTGGACTATTGGGTGTTGTGCACATTACAGTTGACATCGATGAATCAGTGTGGTCAGGAAAGTAAAGGAAACCATCTCATATGAAAATCAGCTTGTCACTAAAAATATTTGAGAAGTCCAAATCATTGATTCATCTGAAAATCGATCATCATTTGAAATATTCAGAAGTTATGACCCGTAGTTAATGTTATTATGGTTGCCCCCTTTTATTAATGCTTTGCACTATTAATATCTTGGCCTGCCATTCACTGTTGAAAATATTGATGCCGAGGCAATAAATATCATCAGAAAAAGCTGTTGCAGTAATTAGCAGTGGAAAAATGACAGGTTTTGCAAATAGTTATAACTGCAGTTGGAGGGGGTGGGAGGGCGGGGGTAGAATAGAGAAAAATGAACAGCAATGATAATATACATACCATCAACATGTGTTCCATGTTTGTATACTTCCACATGTGATGTTGATCTTCGTGCATTTCTAATACCAGTCCCTCAACCTCATGCACAGTGCGTTGCCCTTTGTCACCACTTCCCGTCCAAATTTACTGTCATCACCATCGGATGAGTTCAAGGGGTTGGCTGCCCAGGGACATTCCCCCACTTCTTTAGTACTTCTTGTTGTCTATGTTGTTGACTAAGTTCAGAGGGACCCCCTTGCTGAGAAATTATAATTCAGTGCTAAGTTTATATTTATAGTCTTGAGGAGCAGGAGGTGCCCTGAACAGATACTCAGTACATATATTTGTATATTGTCCACTCAGTAGGTTCATAGACTATGAAAGTAAGGCTGCATCTGCTTTTACATGATACTTTTTCTTCACTGACCATGATAGAAGGTCTCAGTCTTGTGCAGCTGATTGCAGTCTTGGGTGATGCAACAAGCATGCAGTAAACAATCTTAGGGCTTCTTTCTGACTTTCTCACATGTGCATGCAAGATGTGCAATGAATAATTCATAATTATCATTTCCCACACAAAATAGCTATTGACTTCTGGGAAATAAATGAGAGATCAAAACCTAACTGGTTTTACAAAGCTTTTGTTATTCTTTCAAAGCTAAAATCAACAACAGGCACATCGTTTGACTTCATAATGGCTTAACTAGCTGTGTTTTGTGAGTAATAACTCTTGTTCCACGAAATAAGAAGGAGTGAAAAGAAGATAAATTCATACAGCATAGACATATATATGGAGTCGACTGTACTCGACACTAAACTGGGTAGTTGATGCTCTGTCAAAACATGCATATGCTCTAACTATAGATAAAGTACCTTCTTAACACTCTTTTTCTCCACACTTTGCCTCTAATTGTCAACAATTAATTTTGTCATCCTCTTCCGCCACATACGGTAAATCTCTGTCCATTCCACCTAGCAACATAGTGATAATTTTTTATATTGTTTCTTAAGAATGTGGAAAAGTTTTCTTTCTGAATATACCATGCGAGGGGAAAGTGTTAAGGGCAAGTGCGGCAGAACTAGGTCATTTTCATTAATAAAGGGATCTTTGTCATATTGGGGTGAAAAATGGGTCATATAGGGCCAGGAAGGAAGATAAACAGGGATATTTTGCAATTTCCTCCCTCAGTTGTTATGGAAACGCTAATTGTTCGGCCACCACATTGGAAAATATGCATAACTTTTGCTTAACTTTGAACCCTTCAATCTGGAGAACAACATATGGTAGGATGCTGTTGTTTTTTTTTCCATTCGAAAGACAGATTTTTTTTAAAAAATTTTTTAAAATATCATGAAGAAACATTAAGAATTTTGAGAATTTTCAACTTTAAAACTTGAGAAAAGATGAAAAGTACAAGATATCGAAGAAACCTGTGATAATCTCAAAACAGAGGCATGGAGAGTTGTTATGCAAATTTTATGTAAATTGTCAAAAAAAGTTAGATCAAAGGGATAGAGTGACGAAAACTGTGATTTGAGATAATTGACGATAAAGATTACCGACAGATGCATTTTAGACAGGGTTACCATTTCCTTTTGCATCAAAATATAGTTTTTGAGACAGGTGTCATGAAAATAACTTCAGGAATCAATAAAGGACATGTCGCCATTCAAGAAACTGTCCTTAACTCATTTTACATAATTTGACCCAACTTTACCCCTACAGGGTGCCGCACTTGCCCTTAGAGAGAAGAAGATGATACGAAATTTTATATCTTAAACAGTTGTATGTTAATGTGTGCATATTGTCCCGAGCTATAAGGTCCGAACAACATGTATACATCTGTGCAATCCAGTGTATGAAAGTGGGCAAGTCACAGAGTACACCAGAATGCTGTGAATATTCTGTCACTTAATAGTTCAGTAGAGGCCTAAACCATTTTCATCAGCAGTTTTTAGTTTATCGTCAGTCGTCTCATCAAATTGTGAATTCCACATGGGTTAAAGAATGATTTGATCAGCCAACCTACATTATGTCATTTGTGGGCAGATACTGTAGATAGTATTCTATAGCTTGTTGTGCTCATGTCAGCGTACTACACCCACACTGAGTGAGCACTTCTACTCTACAATCTAAATTTTTTTGCATTTCAGCCCAACTTCAAGATGTGATGAGACTTAAGCAGGAAAGCCAACACCTGAGGGTGATAGCATCACAGCTCACTTCGTTTGTATCTTCCATTGCCGCTGTCACAGAGAGGCTTGCCCCAAAGTGAGTACAACTGTAACCATATTGTCAAACCAGAGCTGGCAACTATCTGTATATCACACTCACCTGCCATTATGATCAGAGTTCAAGAACATCTGTTCATATTTCCTGTGTTTTTGACCTCAATCCAGGTTTGTGCAGGTCCGGAATTAATGCTGGTTTTGCTGGAACAGAATTGGATTCAATTCCATTTTTTTCTTGTAGAAGTGGAATTAGGATCAAATCCAAAATTCAGTTCAGAACAGATTTAGGATGTAGATCCGTTTTCAAATCTTACCGAGCCACCTTCCGATCCGGGTAGCATGATCTTGATAGTCATAAAACGTGCCATTCAGGACCACCCACGCGTGCCAATCTGCCGATTTTGCACTTAGCTTCACCAGACTCACTCCAAATTGACTCTCAAGCCCGATGTATCTCAGAGTATCACTTTGTTTGCCAATGACACAATGAATTGAGGACGTGAAGTAATGACTGTAGACTCACTGTAGATTAGACCAGGTGATCCATCCGTATCTTTCTCACATTCATGCCCGAAACGGAGGACAGACACTGAGGCGCCTTCCACATTTGCCATGCTTGATCTGTGGGGGAGCCTATTTGGTCCTGATATCTGAATCACCTTCCTAAGCAGACCTGCATGTCATCATAAGGTGTTGTGGGACATGTAAACGCACACAGGAAAAAAAATCTCAGGTTTCATTGATTACGTGTCGTCACAGTCTAAGAAACCAGTTTGTTTGCAATCATCTGCTTGCCTCTTGGGATCAGGTTTGCCAGCAGGCCCCAAGGTCTAACTGCCTAGGGTCACATAAAGAGGCTAGTTGGTGTAAAATGCTTTGGTGGCAATGCTTGTATTAGAATGCTATCATATCAGTTTGCATATAGCAATACGGAGGATCAGTCAAACACTCACAAGGTCTATTGAAGAGTTTTGCTTCTGATTACAGAGTTAAAAATTTTTCTTTTGAATATATGATTTCAGTTTTTAGTCTGCCATAAGTAGATAAGTCAATTTGAAAATGAGAAGGGAAAGGTTTTCCTTATAACTTAACCCAAACAATATGTTTAAGGCGACCAACTGACTAAGGTAACCACTTAAAGAATAGACAGTGAAAGAAGATCCATTGTAGTGGCAACTGTTTTTTTGTGCTCCTTATTAAGCAAAAATGGTCTTCTTGTGCTAGTTGATTGGAAGACAGTAGAGAGCTGGAGAAGTCAAGAAAAACTTTTCATTGATGGGTTCCGAAATTAATGTAAAAATAAAAGGCACAGCCCAGTAGCCAATAGGAGGCTGTGATGTATCAAGAATTAAATGGTCGATACTACATATACAATAGCCAAGAAACCCCTAAGCACTATTTACATGGTTTCAGATTCACCAGCTGGCAGTCATCTTACACGATTCTTTTTCATAAGGAAGCTCTCATTTGTTACTCATTTCTCAAATTTTGTTTGGCAGTTTGAAAGTGTCACAATACAGATATGTGCCTTATTTTTACCAACACTGCATCTTGCTTCACATGAGTGACATTGTTCGACCCAAGGAATGATCAGATTTAGAAAACACTCACTTTTCTGACAATTAACAGACTGATACCTTCACTTGGGGGTAACATGATTTTGTCTCAGCAGCTGTGAGACTATGAAAACTTCAAAAATATCCAGCTGACCAGTTGAGGACAAAGGCCGGGTTGTTTATTACCTAAAAAATCCAGAATCTTTTTGTATCAGTTCAAAGTCACACTTGACAATATGTTGTTTGTCATTCATACAGATGGCCTATTCTCTGCAGCACTTTGCTCTCTCAGACTTTGGTCACACTGCAGTGCATAGTTGGTTTACTGTGACAATAAGGTGGGAAAATAAGGCCATTTCATTGGGCATATGAATCAGTTCATCATTCAGTGGTCTTGAAGAATGGCAGGCTGCAGAGTGTGCATGTGCAATCAGATCACAATCTAAGATTCATTGCAGCCATAAATGCACTGAAATCAACACAACCTTTCTGAGGGCAGCATACTTTTATTTTGTAGGTTCCTGCAAATATTATGCAAATATTTATTTGTTTATTGTAGACTTGGCCAGTCTCATCAAACCATGGAGCAAGAGCAGCAGATGGCATCTTTGTTAGAGGAAATCAATGCAGTGCAACCAGACAGTCAGCAGAGGTACAGCTGTGATTTATTAAGACTTTGTATTCCCAATTCACTTTAGACAGTCGCTAATGCACAAAGCTAATCGGAGAAAAACAGTGGAAGTTGGTTAAACTGTAATTGAAAGGAGTAAAAAGACCAGTTTGGATAAGAAAGGAGTTTGTTTTACCAACAGCTGCACAGCAGAGAACAGAAAAAGAGCTACTTTACGTGGCCTAAATGATCACTGTTTTACTGGGTACAGAAATAAGAAAAGGGATAGTCTGTGAATTTATAATCAAGTCTGCCTAATTCAATCCTAATCGATTTTCTTTTAATTTGAGAGAAAGTTGTGGTTTGTTTTTTTTTCCCTGTCATTTTGCATATCATTGGTCATTAACACCATGCTTTTCAGTAGCTGTGCCAGGCCTTTCAAAAGAGCCTTCACATGCTAAAGAAAAAGAACTGGCACTAAAAGAGTATCTTTTGATGCCAGGTTCAACCCATTTTTTGGCCCGCTGACTATTCAGTTTTTGATGAGAACATAATATATTCTGTTAAGATATTGAATTTTTCTTTTTTTTTTTTGCTGCATTCTTTCTTAGGGTTGATGCTATTCGAGGTGCTGAAGAAGAGAGACAGACAAACCTAGCAAACCGAACAAACCCTCTTGATGATGAGCTTATCAAAACTAAAGGTTTGTTGAGGGCTCCATCCCTACGAGACATTAAGGGAGAGAGAAGAAAGAGAGTGGATAAAGAAGGTGAGAAGCAAGAGATATCAACCAGCACTAAGGTGTCTTCCACTTCATCCTCCTCTACCACTTGTCATGTCACTGATAAGGATGAGAAAGACACCAGCTCCACGCTCTCATCTGAAGATCCTGATGATGTAAAGACTACAACCTCTGAACCCAACGAGCTTTCAGTAATTTCACCAAACTCTTTGAAAACATCAGATGGTTTCTCTGAGAATTTGCCTTCGAGCCACACTCAGCGTGATGAAAGAGGCCCTTCCATCACATGTACAAGTTTAATTAATGGTACAAATGGTAATGTTGAAGAATATGTTGCCCTTGCCATGAGTAAAGAATCAAATGCTGAAACTACAAGAGACAGAGAGACAACTAAGACTGCTGCCAAAGATATCTTACAGCCTGCCTCATCAAATGTGGTGCTCAAAGACAATCAAACTTCTGGAGAAGAGAGAAGGTCAAGAGGAACAGGAGATGGTAAACAGAGAAAAGATGCTAGGTTGGCAGCCGAGATTGACATTGAAGCTAGGAGAAATCTATTAAAAGATGTTGAGAACTTCAACAAGAAGGAATCTCTCAGTTCCCCCAAGAAGGTGACTAGCAGTGGTGACTGCTCATAGTGTTGCATATGCATTTGTCCTGCTATAAAGATTCTTCTGAGGTTTGAATTGTTTCTGCTGTTTTAGATAGGTTTGGTCTTATATCAGAGATTGGAGAATTAATCATGCTAGCTACAGTGACCTGTTTAAGGGTCTCTCACCTTCACTGGGATCATGTTAACCCACTTTTGTCATTTGTTACCATAACATTTGACTTCCATTATAGCAGTTTGAGACTTCTGTTTTGCTAATCATTCCAAGGTATCTGTTAATGAATCTTGGCACCGAATGCTAAAAGAATAAAGAGTTGATACAGAAAAAATGTCAGTAGAAACAAATCAGTTTGTCTCATGAGCAGATTACATGTTTTTGTGTGCAACATTTGATTTTGAGAAAATATCAGTCCAGCTTGAACTGATAAATATTAGGTTAGATAAATACTATACAATTGTTAATTGGTGTGCTGTATGGAGTCAGGTCAGTTTAGCATTTTTGGCTAGTAGTTTTATCCATGTTATTTAATTTAGGAGCATAGACTAACTGAGAGTGTGACATTTTAAATACACATACATTTAATTTCATGTGATATTGGTAACCAAAATTGGTAGACTAGACATTAGTATCCCACTTGGTTATGAAGCGAAAGGGAAATTGCTATCATCCACCACCCAGTCTTGGAACTCTCTTTGCATGGAGAAAGCTGTATGTTAGATGTGTGTAGGCAGAAATTCTGGGGTTTTCCCAAGCTGTCATTCATTCTGAATCTCAGAATTTTAGAGCCCTCACAATAATTCTTCTCAGCATTACCCATAATGGATGCTTATCATTTGTTGATTCTACTATCACCAAGCCTGTCCATATCATCCTGCTCTGAAGTTGTTGGAGGAATGTAATACCCAGACTAAGTCTACAAGCTTTTCTGTAGGCACATTCACACTGCATTTCACCACCTGCAAATAATACTGTTTTGAGTCTTTATATGACTTTAAGGACTTAAGACAGTATTATTTCTGGGTAGCAGTATATTCTGCACACAGAATGAATGAATCTGATTAGAGACTCATCAGCTCTATAGCTCCAAACCTTCTTTGTGTAATGCATATAATTTGCAGTACTCATCTACACTCTAGAACAACTACTACTTGTGATACCAGGGACATTTACAACACATACTCAGAATTTGTCAGTTTCATTATCACTGATATGTTCAGCCCTTCTGACATGCTGTCAAGCATGTTTAGCAGATTCTATCCTTGTGGCATAAAACCGGTTGCAGGTCCCAGTCCATGTGTGCCTACATACACAAATGCTGTCACTCTCAATGAAAATTGAAATCTCCCTCAGTTTTGGCATAAATCTTCCTCCTGACGAGAAACCTGAGGGTTGGTATGTCTGGCTATTTACAAAATACTGAAATACAGGATGACACAAAATGAACCCACCATTTCACCATAAGATTTAAGTTTTCAGTAAAAACTTTATGCTCTCAGAGTGTTTCAGGCAAAAATTCATGCAGTCTGTGAATTTTCAATAAAAATTTGATGAGTTCAGGGCATTTTCAGTTAAAAACTCCATGCAATAGAGAGTTTCCAGTAAAGTCATGCAGTCATATTTTTGTCCATCTAGCTAACAGTCACATATCAATCACTGTATCAGTAGATATGCAGTGCCACCTGTATAAACTTTTGGGGGACATGGTCTTTCCTGAGGTGGTATACTACATTAAACGAACACTTTCTATTTGGCTTGGAAATCATGATGATACGAGTGATACCTATATGTCTAGATACAGATTTCTGCAAGTTTATGCATTTTGTCCACAAGATAGCCATTAGTAGTGTGATCACAGGTTGTAAAGTACCAGTACTTACCATCATTGTTATATACAATTGGTAGACATGTAATGCATACGACTGAATGTATGATACATGTATATTGCTCAAAATTATGGCTGCCTTAAATCAGGGTTTCAGTGTTTCTTTCTTTGAGCATGATTTTCACATTTGTCTCGAATGAGAGATAAATCAAGACAGTTTTTAGGGGCACAACAAATTTCAGGACAACTGTGTGTGAAAATGCCTGCTGAGATAAAAATCATAGTGCAGAAGCCCATCTCTTTTCATGTATCAGACATATTAATTTTATTAATGAAGAATAAATCATTATTATTGATGCATATTTTCAAAAGTGCTTATAATTCAAGCAAATTTTAAAAACTGTAATGTGCAGGGTGCATGCCTTATGAGATCACACATATGCAATATCTCAAAGGGTATTACTTTTCAGTTATACAGATTACCAAATGCTTTGCTATTAATTTGGGACACACAGAGTTAACTAACATTGATATAAAGTGTTCTGACTAATGGCTAAATGCAGGCAGGATCCTGTCAGCCAGTTTTCTTGTTCGTTTGTATGATTTCATTATAAACTGCACTATGTTTATACAGGTTGCTTTTAATTAAAATTTTGAGTTTTGCACCTTCTCACTCCTGATAAGATGTTTTCATTGTCAGGACAACTAATGCAAGCTGAAAACCAAGGAATTTTTTTTGCAGCTGGACCTGCAGTTGTTGTTCTTGGTTTCTTTTTTCTTTTTTAAGTTTTTTAGTCTACACTAAATAGTGTGAAGTCACATGAGCAAGCATTAGCCTGGATATGAGACTTATAAACCGCATTATTATTATTATTATTACACAGTGCAACCTGAGTACTAGTGGATCATATATCAAGCAAGCATCCTGAGCTGGGAGTTACAGGGTTGATCTAGCAAATTCCTTTATATATATAATCCAGTCTCATGGTGACAAGACAAGCTGAAAACGTCTGCACCAAAGTGGTACAAAATTTGTCAAGAAGGCAGGTGTAGAGCTAGATTGATCCGCATCCATTTATTATTATCTCCTTTAAGAAAGTTCTGTTTTTATCCTAGTCTGTTTTTCATTTGTTTGTAGCTCTGTCAGTACGAGTAAGATACAGTGGAGGACATATAATGTGTGCACCCTGAGACCAACCAAAAGTGTACTTATTAACAGAAATATGTATTAACCATATGTGTACCCATGTAGATGAACAGTGGCAATGATAGAAGATTGAAATTATGACCCAAAGAGGAACAAAATTAACCAAGGCCAGTAGGGAACAATAGTATAATTGCACTCAGAAAGTGAAAATTGGTTCCCTCCTTCTCTTTGCTCCTGCCTAAAAGCAAACACATGCCCCTTCCCTCCTTCCCCTCCTCACCTTTTCCTTCCATTAAAAAGATAACCTTTGCTTTTATTTTCCTCCTTTATCTTTTCTTCCTGTTTTTCCTATTACCCTGCCCTCTGGTCTCTCTCTCTCTCTCTCTCTCTATCTCTCTCTCTCTCTCTCTCTCTCNCTCTCTCTCTCTCTCTCTCTCTCTCTCTCTCTCTCTCTCTCTCTCTCTCTCTCCCTTCTCCTCCTCTTTTTCTCCCTTTCTCACTGTCCCTGAAATTGCTTGCCATTGACAAGCAGTGACGAAAATGGAAACATCATCTTGGAAAAACGTGATGTGTTGCATGGTGAACCTACTCATAAAGACTGAGTAGATATAGTTGTTATACAGTTTCACACCTCAGTGTTGACAACATGTGGACATTGTAATAATGCACTGTTGAGGTGTTGAGTCCACAAGAGAGATGCCGCTGCATTTAGAAGATGGGTGCAAAGGGGAAAGACATAAGGATTCGGACATGCAATGACGGTAAACAGCTGCTAACAGGGAAGAGGGAATGATCAGCTTGGTTCAACCAGTAAAATCGTAACATCCTTCTTAGAAAGCTTGGTATGCCTTGCAAAATGGCAGTGCTGTCATGTTCATTCACATTGCTGTGAATGTTTGTACACTTAATGTGCTTGAACATCATGCCTACTGGTCAGCTAGTGAGATTATGAAATGTCCACATGTACTAACCACAAGTAAATTAGCACATTAAAGTGACTAATGGGGTGAAAAGCCATACTTTTTAAGCGCAGGTACATATTAGCATGTACGTATTAGCCAAAAAGAATTACTTGAAACAAAGAGAAGAAATATTGGGCCTAAAAATACTGTATGTAGTATCCGTGTTTACATACAAGGGGTGTCAGTACTACATGTGCTCCACTGTAAATCAATGTTATCAGTAAACATCCAATTTAAAAGAAACTTGACAGTGAAAGTGCCGTGTGCCACACTGCATGGGAAAGCAGGCTTTGATTTCATTTGTCAGATAGGCCTACAGTTGTTTACATGGCTTGACCATGATCTCTATGCTATGCCTACAGCATCCTAAAGTACATTCAAAGCTCTTCCATGCAGCAGTCACCAACAGTTTGCAAATTTATTGTAAGCATTCCCATGGTGGAAGTATACTCTCTACTGAGAGGACATCCTTAGCAACAAATAAAATGCTGGCTACCCTTTAGGTTTTCTGGCCTGCGAATGAGCTGAGACTAACATAGTCCTTATACTTTCCAGCTTCCTCATCAGCCTTTGTCTTATGTTGTTTTGAAAGAAGACTGGTCTAGCTGAACAAAGAGCACTACAGTTGAAACTGCTTTGATCAGCTTGATTTTTTACATGTAATTCAAATTTTGCATTGTGTTGGTTCATTACTGTATTTTGTCACGTTCCTTCCAGTTAGCTTTTCTAGCTTCATTACTCATTATTCTGTTAGCTTATTATTGGAAAGGTGAATATTCTTAGATGTCAGGTTTGTATTGTAGTGTTATGAGAGTTACACAATGATACAGAGGGTGCAGCATACCCTACCCATACTTCTCATTATGCAAGTGATAACAATAACAGTTATCCCATTTCCACACTCCCTTTCCCATGCTCACTAATACAGATTTTAAAAAAAAAAAAAATCTATTATAACAGCCAACAAAAATTTGCCCAACTTGAATTGGCTTTGTACAGCAATGGTCAGCCATAGTACAATTTTTGAAATGAATACAGTCATGTGTTGTTAATCTAGACTTGAGGAAACCAGAATCCTCACATAACCACCACATGTGTGGCAGTCCAGGAAGATCCACTTGGTCAAATTTTCATAGATTAGCTTCTAGTGCTAAGAGATTGTTGTGTGTGTTTTATTCATTTAATTCTAAACAGTATGCTTTTTATTTCAACCTTGCATTTTTATTAGAAGCTGAGATAAGCATGTTTTAAGTTTGAGAAGTGACAAATCTTAAAGCAGAAACATGGCTTTTTAAAGCAGTCAGACTGATACAGTATAACAAATGCATTTCAACATACGTGTAAAGTAATGAAGTACAGTCGACTCTGCTTAATCGTCCTGCCTCGGGATCACAGAAAAGGTGGGTGATTAAGCGGAGAAGCGATTAAGCAGAGAAGGTAATTTAGGCCATATTTTTGGTAATGGGGTTAAATTTCTTTGATGTCGTTGTTTGATGTCATGCATTGACGCCTTCTCGTCGCCAGACTCAGGACAGACTCAAGTTTGACGGTATTGTAGAGCACAAAATGTTTGATCTCCATGGTCTCTCTAATTGGCCACCTTGCAGTAGCCCAGCAGACAGTAAGGAGTAGGATGGCACGGTCGAGATCGACCGTTCATCCACATGACAAGTTCTTTGATCTAGCCGAAATCCACCAATACGATGTTTACATTCTCCGCCTCGCTGAGACGGAAGACGTGGTGAGTGGAGACTATACGGCTTTCGGTGTATTAGCATTATCGGACGGGCGACGGCAGTGATGCGTAGTGTGGGACGAAGGGGGACAAGGGAAGGGGGAGGTGGGGAGGAAAGGCTCATCACACCTATTTCAGTGTGGCGGCTGTCACTCATTCAACCGGTCTGCCATCTGTCGCGCAGTTAAATCGTCTCTGTACATATTTGTCAACTGTAATCCTTCAACCGCTGATCTTTGAATTCACAGGCACTGAAGAGTTGTCGATTATCCGGAGTGAGAGGCGATTATCCAGTGACTTTTATATAGAAAAAAATTCAGTTCCCTGGGAAACGAGGCGATTAAGCGGAGTCGACTCTACATAAATATATATATAAATGCAAAATAACCAAGTCAAACATCCAAAGGAGGTGGATAGAATGTTGATCAGTGTGATAGTGAAATAAACATAATTTTGACTTCAAAATGGAAAAATCACTTTGTTTTTGCACATGGCACAAAAATTTGGTCTGCCACTTCCGAAGGGGTTTCCTGGACCACTACACATAATGTAATTGTAATCAAGAATCCATAATTCTGAATTCAATTTGCCAAACATGAAAAGTAGGAATGCATATAGCAAATTATTGAAATATGCCATGATTATATTCTAAACAAAAATCAAAAGACCCACTGTTTACTATCTGTGTCATCTGCTATTGTATAAACATTTCTCTAAGGATAGAGTCTTATTTTTGATAGCTTCATTTAAAGAGCCAGTTATTGTCATTAAAGTGGTTATTTGACACCTTGTTGGGAATACGATCTCTGGGCAAGGATGTTTTTATGATTTTTCTGCCCCTAATGTTTCACTTTTGGAATGGTGTCCTGATAGCAAAGAATGATCTGAGAAATTCTTTTGACCCGCAGCATACGAAATCATGTTTTGCCTCACAGCTTGAAAAATCTTGTATGATATCCTACCTCGCATTTCAGTGCCCTTGATTTCATTGGAAGTTGTTATTGAGAAATATAGTATGCTTATTCAAGATAAATACAGTATTTATATGACTGTGTTATGTGCTAACTATTAAACTTGTCACAAATTCTACATCTGCAGTTGAGTACAGTGTTTGCAATTTGTTCTTAAACTGCATTTGAACAAACAAATCACTGTTCAAGTAAATCACTGTAGTTCATGCAACAGTTAAAGTAATGGCGAGCCACATGCCACTGTGATTACACTGTATATTAAGTACTATTATATGATGTCAGCTGAGTTGACGTACAATTTCATATTCCACAAATTAGGTCAAATGCAGTTTTTGGGACCATTTCCTTCAGAATTTTGACACGTTCTAATGACATTCGAGGTTAAAAATTTAAGGACATAATAATTTGTGAGGAATTCAGTATCTTCATGTCAACTAAAAGGCTGTACTTGATTCTGTCTTTCTCCAAACTTCCTTCATGCAGAATATGATGTAATACATTAACATGGACAGTAGATATACTGTACCTAGCAGCAGAAAAAAATTCCCAGTTATGAAGTCTGAAAAATGCATTGAACAAGTGTTCACTAATTTGTCATTTTGCATGAGGTGTTGGGAGTAGGTTTCAAATGTAAACATGGTGAACGTTTCTCACAAATCGCTCACGATATTTCGCTGTGTATTGCACATGCAAAATAGCTTTTTTGTGTTTGACTATTTTCTGGTATAAATGGATCAAACTTTTTTTCAGAATTTCTCATTTGCGTCCTGACCAGATTAAAAAATAAGTGTGGCTCATGTCACTTTCATTTCAACAATTCAATCATGCCTAGAGTGAGCACAGAGGACCACGGAAGAGTTCTAAGGATATTGGAGGTTGGTACCTACCGTACTTCACAACGGTGCGTGGCCCAACTGTTCCATTGTGATTGTCTGTGACCACAGGACTGTTGGTAGGCTTCTGGAGTATTTTCATATCACCGGAATCAATTGAGATAGACCCCACAGTGGTGATTCACGTTACAGATGACAGGACTGACTGATAATACTGATATATTGTGAACACCATTTGAGAAATTGTTTTCAGACTGCTGTTACCACTTTCTGAAACATCCAAGAAGAGGTGGTAAGGTGAGGGAACGCACAGTCCGGTGGCACTTTGATGCCCATGGACTCTCCATTCACAGACTTTGTAGGGGCCTTCTGTTGACTGCACATCTCATCAAGCTCGTCTGCAGTGCTCAAATCAACATTCAGTGGACTCTTCACAGATGGGATGGTGTTGTCCTCTCAGACAAGTTCCTATTCTGCATGGACTACAAGGACGGACACATGAGAATATGGCAGCAGAGAGGTGAATGATGAGCTGGGGCGTAGAGTCCAGAATCACAATGATGTAAATGATCTTGGTCAATTCCGTGTTGCTTTGACCCAAGAATGGAACAACTTGCCACAGTAATCACTCATGAGGCTGACAAAGTGAATTTGTGCTTGCATTGACACCAGAGATGGGCATATTCATAATGAAGTTTTAGAAATAGGGAAGGTAAGCGTTTCTGGGGCCGGCAGAGGCGTTATATCATTATGTCAGACGCTTGAAAGACTGTTTTATTGGAATAATAGGGTATCATATGATTTAATATGGTCTGTAGGACGATGCAGCCTTCCTTTGAAACTTCAACAAGGCCTATTCAACCTTTGCCACTTGTCGCGGTCTTCAGGAGCTCGACTGGCAATGATAAAGTTGATGTCAATTTGCTTGTAAATACAGTATTATTACGAACAAGGAAATAAGTGCATTAATAATTTTCAAGAGATAATTCTGTTACGCACGTGTCTCATAACAAGGAGGGGCGCTCAAAACTCCCCCTTTTTTTTCTTCTTCTCACTACAGTGCATCCAACAATTTTCGTATTTTTTGGGTTGTTTTTTTTTATATATCCGGTTTGCTCTTAGCAATCTTGTTCAAATTTGCATAGCCTTGACTAGAAACTATTTTTTGACATTGATAGAAATAAAAAGGTTTTCTTCATAAAGTTGTAAAAAAAAAAAAATAAACTTGGCCGAAACAAAATGGTGAAAATAAGATTGCTTACAGCTTCACAGAATATGATGTGCTGACATGAGGATTTCGTTCACGCAAACATTTTTGATGTGGATAAATGGAATGCATGTTTCAAGCGAGATGTAATACTGCACTTTAGAAAGAACTAATTACCACCTCGTGCTTTATGCTAGTCAGTAATTTTTAATCCATTTTATAGCACTCATGGTATTTTCTACCTATAATACTCGAATTTGTAGTCCATCTTACCTTTTTTTTTTTTTAATATTCGAAAACCACCCGAAGCTTAAAATCCCACAATTCCAGGATGGTCATATATTGCTGGAAGCTGCTACGCAAACAAGTGCAAGGGTCGTGAGCTTATAGTGGTATACGCTATGTGTCAGCAGCTAAAATAAACAAAAAGCTGCATTTATCAGAAATATTTGGATTTGCTCTTATGGGAACCTAGCTTACTGCTTCTTGGGGATTTCGTAGACACAAGCATTCTTGATGTGGATAAATGCAATGCCTGTTTCAAATGGGGTGTTAAACTTTATATCTACGTTTTAACAAGGGAAGTATTCTTGTGGTCTAGATTTCTTCAATCTTTCTGACATGGCTGGCTGCACTATTCGGTCATCCGGCGATGTGAATTGCTGTATTTGTTGAAAATTTAAAAGTAACATACCTCAGCGCCAATAATTATTATCAGGTGCAAATTCCGCAATACTGTACCATCTTTACTTCTTTTTCAGCGCCCATTAAGCGAAAAGTTGATAAAAGTTACCTCATGAAAATTGAAATTCTCACCAATAGAATATATCATGCATTGAATTAGACTTGATTTCTCGTAAATTTCAAGACTGCATTGTTCATTGCGGATTTTATTCAGAAAATTCATGGTGTCATTCATTTTTTCTTCTGTGCCACTTTGTAGAACAAGATGACAGCCGGGGTCATCTGCAGACGTGGACGCAACAGTATTCGACAGTACCTCTGCATACTATAAAATATTCGAGATGAACTGAATAGAAACGTTCAAATACCTTGAGTGACTGACAGAAGCTGCCGGGAAAGCCAGGGATAGATTTTGAACCCGCGAAATGACATCAAAAGGTGTAGGCCTGAATGGCGAGACTGTGAAGCAGAACAGCAAAAGCCGCGGGTTCAAAGTGGGTGGAAATGCGTATTTTTAATATGTTACCCGTTAAGGGTAAAAAAAGTCAGCCCCGTCTGATATTATATTTTAAGCTGTTCCGCATTATTTAGGAAAGTTTGTCATCGGGGATTGTACCAATTTACTGTGTAAGATCAATTTTGAGAAGTCAGACCTGAAAAACCTAACACTAGGGAATTTCCTGTCCCTAAAGGGGATCGAACCCATGGTCTCTCGGTTTGCAAGAAATGCAAGTCTGAACGTGTTAACACTATACCACAGGGAATTTATTTTCACAGCAATTCTTAACGGGACAGGTGTTGCTTCACAGGCTAATAGGTCCACCTTATTTTTTTTTTTTAATAAAATTTAGTTTATTTTGGTTTTCTCCTGACAGTTTCTGAGAGGTAACTGGAGGAATGTTGGGATTTTCAACCCGCGTGCGCCGCAATTCTCCTACCGCGTTACGTCAAAATGCGAAATAGCTAACAGTTTGTCCATGTGTACCAATCGTCAGCTATTTTTCTTGTTTTATGATATCACGCAGCAAGAGCAATGGCGGTGTATAGAGGGTGAAAATCCCGACATTCCAACATAATTTTCTTAGAAATGATCAGAGGGTAGGAAAATGTACGTGGTTAAAGGTTTTTAGAAATATAATGTGGACTTTTTAGGCTGTGAAGCAAGTATCTATCTTTGTTCGTCAATCCTTTAAATATCTACTGCCTCAATATATTCCCCAACATTTACGTGGAGCTTCGTGTTCCCACTTCACCCCTGACATACTTCCCGACAGCTCCCACCGATAACGTACTTAACATCACCATTATAATCGTTTTAACTTAAACGGTCCCACTAAATGAGTAAGCAATTTCCTAAAAAAAAAAAATCGACTTTGGTATGGTGTAGACTATACATTGTAGACTGGAGATAGCACGAGATCATCAAGCAAGCGGCCAAGTGCCACTTGCATAAGCCGATCAGCCCAACTTCAGATGCATCCTTGCAAATCTTTATTTGGAGGGAGAGAATGAGGGGATTTTCGTGTTGTATTATTACTTTTTTGTTATAAAACTGCACTGATGGAAAGAGCTGATAGAGACAGACAGAAAGAGGAACAGTGGGAGAACGAGTTACATCTTACAATAACAGAGCAGAAAAAAAAAGACATTACAATGGATTATTTCCCTTCGCTGCATCCACACGATAAGCAACACATCTTTGATGACTTTAGTGAACGATCACAGTTTATGTCGTTATTTCAATTCAATACCCTTCAAACATGTTATTCCTGTTGTGTAATAACATTCTGATTCATAATGGTGGTAATGGTGTTGGCGATCGTGTCTAAAGCACGATGATAGTGGCAGTATGGAAGTGGAAAGTATTTGTGCCGTAAAATAATCAAGACCAGATGATCGGGCAAGGATTAGCGCACCTGTTAAATGAGACTTAAAAAAATTGTGAGCTGTTAAAATGACTCCGACAAGTAATCAAAAAGCATTGTTCTTGGTTTTCGTTCAGATTGTGGAAGTCTAAAACAACATAGATACAAATAATATATAGTACTGTATATTTATCTAACTGGAAATAGGTGGCATATACAGTGGAACCCGCTTAAGCGGGACACGAGTGAGCGGGGCGCCCGCTTAAGTGAGACGAATGCCTGGGGAACGGAATTTTTGCTATTTAAATCTATACATGTGAGCGGGACGGCAACCCGCTTAAGCGAGACGACTTGGAGCCAGATTTCCGTAATAATATACATGCTGTTTTTGAAAAGAATGCTGCAAATTGTCACTATCGTACTGTGTCTCGTACCTTTGCCCATCAGCTGAAAACCTGAGAGCTACAAAGAAGCTTGTACCGACGGCCCTGATCACCTTCCTTACGTTACGTGAGAAGTGATTGACACAACCTCCCCATAGCCTTCTGTCGGGCAGTTGACCCTTCGGCACACGCATGAACGAATCAGGGCGGACATCCTAGCCGCTAGTCAATTAACCCCAACGGATCAGGATTAAGTAAGCCCCGCCCCCTTTCAGCCACACTTTATCCTTTCTTCAGCTTACGCAGTGATTGACACTTACTAGCCTTACCTGCGCTATTGCACAACACTCAGCCAGGGTGTCGGTCACATAGGCATGATCATCATTCGCATTGCGTAAAGGCTTTTTGACACACGCCGCTCGCGTTGCGCTGGCCAGATGTGGAGCGAGAAGTGTGACGCTTTGCCGGTGTTGACGATCATGCAAATTTGATCCCAAATTATTTTTTATCACTTGAATGGGGGGCGGCANTACCAAGCTATTTTTGCAACATTTTTGCAAATTTTGGTGCAATTTTTGCCACTTTTACATCACCCGATACTATTACTAGTACTTATCATTTGAACTGGTACTAATACAGTCGAGCACAGAAAACTCGAACACACTAATCTCGAATTCACGGAAATGTCGAACGCTGTTATCGGCCCCTTTTAAATGCCTCTATTTTCTTTGTATTGTTAACACGATTTTCTCGAACTCTCAACACGCATTTCTCGAACGATTTCATCATCATCTACCCGATCTCAAAGCGGCGAAATGACCGAAAAAGCCTTTCTTTGTCTGGCGTTGCTCGTCCCAGTGTTAGTGATAAGGGAAAGGTGTGCGGGAGTGCCGTGGTAATGGCAAGGGATCAAGACAATGCTTTGTGTGGCTCTATTGAATCAGCGGGAGGGGGGTGGTGTAGTGATTGCATGCAGAGCGACCTGGCGGGTGGTGGACTAGGTCAACACACGCTGCGATAAATTTTATTGCGTCGAACATGACGCGATGCGCATAGAGTGACGTGGCGGGGCGATAGGTAATAGCAGACTGGCAATAGTGCCGCTCCTAATTTCTTTCTTTTCCTCCAATAACGTCGAACACATCAGGATTACACTTATGCACCGAAGTTCTATCTACTCTGACGAAATCAGGTGATTTTCGTTTTCTGTTCATTAAATTCAGTTTGTTTGTCATGATTGTATGTGGAACGTCGGAAACAGGGAAGGGTGGTACAGTCGAACACACTTAAACCGAACATGGCTAAACCGAAACCACGGCTAAGCCGAAAGAAAAATAGATCCCCGACTTTTCTCCCTCTTTACGCAAGTAACAGAAGATGCGATGAACCGAAACCGCAAGATGCAGTAACACGGCTGAACCGAAATCCCCGATCTCTCAGCCAGCCCGCTCATCCCATTATCAGGTCTGCATCAACACCGAGATTGTTACNTAGTGACAGATTGGCATCACATGGCTTTGCCGACTAAAAACAGCACCAACAACAAAACTGGTCATTAGCACACGTGGTTCCCTACTTCCAGGTCCTGACAATAAATCAATGTAGCCAGTAAGCAAGAACGTATCCCTTCTCTTCCCCTTCCTCACCTCAACACATAAATACTGTAATAACATATTTTGCCACGTTTGTAATGCTTTTGAAAGACTGCTGTGAAAAGCTGAATTTCTAACATCTCAAAATATACTTACAGTCGGACCTTGGTATTACTTACCTCGATAAAACGTATACCTAGTTTATGCGTATACAGATGCTGTGCACGGATATTTTCCTTCTTTGTCGTTGTTAATATGACCTTGATTATAACTATACTTAATACGTATAAACCCGATAATACGTATGCATCTGAAGTGACCGCACGGGATTTTACCTGGAACTTTACCTCGATAAAACGTAGGTTAGCAGGCCGAGGCAGTCTAATCAACATACCGACACCCATCTACGGCGCGGTGCGCTTACGATAGTTTCGGGCTCGCGCGTCTGACGAATTTCTAAAAAGAGCGCACTTCAGCCAATGGCTGGACAATGAATGAATTACAAAGCCATGCTCTGTCCATGTGGCCTTGATTCTTGCCGTGGTACAGTACTACAGCAGTGTGTAGATCTACCGTAGGCTAGGCTGTTGACGAATGTGACTAAAGAAGATTTAGAACCGTAGGCCTATCATTTTCAGCATGGAAACCAAACGGAAAAGAACTGACATTTCTCTCGACAAAAAACTGCTGCTAAATCAGCATATATCTGATGAAACATGTAAAAATGTACAAACCTTGATAATAAGTATATCTCGATATTAAGTATAAAACATCTATGCACCAGCATGTACTTATTATCGAGGTTTGACTGTATTTAGATTAAGCAGTCCATGGTCTGTCAGTAGCCTCCCCACACCTAGGAGGGGATTTCCCATCAATTCTGACAATGTTTGACATGTTATCCTGAAGGGAACCATGCTATGATTAAATGATATTGATACCGCAAGTGAAATGTATTGATCTGTACCCCCAGAAAATTGCGGTTGCAAATTATCGTAAACTTCCGCATTTTTGAGGCCTTATTTGCAATTTTAGGCGTTTTCTGCAAATTTGGTGTAAATTTTGCTGATTAAAGTCAAACCGCGCACTTCTCCTACCAGTGTTGCAATACTGCGTGAACAGGAAAAAGAAAATGTGTTCCATTTCTACTTTCACATACTGTGAAGATACCAAGCTATTTTTGCAACATTTTTGCAAATTTTGGTGCAATTTTTGCCACTTTCACATCACCCGATACTATTACTAGTACACTTATCATTTGAACTGGTACTAATACTTTGATAATTGATACACATCATAGAAAAATATGCTCAATAGTTACAGACTTGTGGGACCAAACAGATTCTTGATCAGGACATCTCTTTTGACCAAAATCAGCAAACATTCGTAGCACCTTACTTCTAGGTTCTAACAAATCTGTTAGCCAGCAGCTGGACTATGGTGTCCTTGTTGTGTAGTGGTTGCATGTTCAGACTTGCAAGCTGAGAGACCCTGGGTTCGATCTCTGGTAGGGATACAAAATTTTTTCTGGTGTAAAGGTTTGGGCTTCTCTTCTCAAAGTTGATCTCTCATAATAATTTGGTAAAATCCTGAAACATACAGTACTTTCCAGAGAATATCAGATTGGACTTGTTCCTAAAATATGGAGTAGAAACTAGAATACAGTATGCCTTACCACCTACCATTACTTGGCAGGATGTCCCAATAGGACCTTAGGCGGACAATAACTAGAGTTAGGGGTTCTGTAACCTTGAGGCAGAGACACATGGGTGATAGTATTTTGTGAGATGAGATATGAATCTTATGCATATGACCACAGACATCATAAGGACATGACATGGATAAGCAGGGGAAATGTGAGCAGTTGGGAAATGTTTAGGGTCACAGGTGTATCTCAGGTCTTGGAAGGTGGAATCTGGCTCCGATATCAGCTTAGATCTTAAGTCTGTACTTTAACATCCTTTTCTTAACTGATGACTAGCTCTAGATATAGCTTGGGAAAGAAAACATTAGTTCCTTGTACCTAACGTGTGTATCCTTAGTACTGACACTGCTCAGTTACTTCTAATGATTATGAAGACAGGCAGACAAAAGTTCTATGAATCAAAAATAAAATTCACCATTATCAAAGAGCTAACACTAAATCTGGACTAGGCCTAAACACGTGAACAAATACCAGGGCCAGCAGACCTTAATCTTCAAACACACCATCTACAGTGACTTCCCTTTATAATTAATAAGTTAAGTTTATTTCTGGAGTGACTCCATACTTATTAAAAAACCATGAAGCAAGTTTTCCTAGGCAAACATTGGCCTTTCTGCAGTAGTTGACAACAACTGTGTAGAGAGTTCACCATAGCCATGGCAGCAGCTCGCCACCCGCTAGTCCAGAAAAACAAGCTTGTCAAATGCTTCAGTTCAAAAGATATTCAAAGTCTGTAACTGTGCGAGATGTTCGAATTAAGGGAGGTGCCTAAGATTTTTGAGTTAAGGGATTAGGTCATAAATTCGCCCTCAATTTTTTATTAAATGTAGGTACTGTATTTCTGGATTTAGTCTACATCCTAACCATCTCAAGAACTCAACACCTCTAAATATGTGTACTTGGTAACTAAGCATTTAGCTCAATTAGAGCATTATGCTAAATTTAAAAATTGATATAAAATGTGCCTAGCTGAACAAATTGAAGATGCTTGATGCATGAACAAAACTGAGGTGTACATAACATGAAGGTCCATCTGAATACTGAAATTATAGAATAATGAATTCATATTTAATAATATAATAAGGCATAATATTAAATGAGTACTTAATATCTAGGTTCCACTGTATTTACATTGCGGGGTTAAATTTTTTAAAAATAAAGGACAGTGACAATATGAAAATTATTCTCAGTTGTAGTAATTACATGACCTTTCCACAGCACATGCTCATTAGCAAAGAAGTGGCTTCTTCACTGCCAATTTCAAGTAGATTGGACCATTTTTTGTTTGAGATATCAATGGCAAGAGAATCATAAAAATAACAGTCATAATTAATATGGGTTTCGCTTCCCCTTAAAAAATGTCATGCTTCAAACTCTATACGTTTTAAAAAGATGTGACAGTTGAAAATAATCTTACTGTAAAGTGGGAACAAAAATAAAACCAGCAAACAAAACAAACTGTCATAGTTTCATTTTTTATTGATTTGAATAGGACAGTTGGAGTAGACCTACAAAATCCAGCAGATACTAGCATACAAGCATTCATGCATCTTAAATGCACATTCCAATCCAGGTAAGTCACTTTTGCAGGCACTTCACACACATTCACACCTACATCCCATTCCCAAATTAAACAAAAAAGTGACATCTGAATTAATGAAAATGGATGACTCCTAGAATTCAGATCAGACAAATGTCTACAAACACAGATATTCTGCTTTCATGCCTCTATGGGCAACAGAAGTCCCAAATTTTCTGAAACGGCATTAATCTGATAACCACTGTGACCCATGACTAGGAAACCTGATTATCAATACACTCATTTAGGTGGTCAACAAGTGGTGAGTTGTTGCAAGAAATGTAAAGGTACACACCCAACATTGAGGGATTCATACAAGTGTGAATCGATAACCAATGACAAAGCATTCTTCTTATTCCTTGCATAGTTCTATTTTAAAAAATAAAGTTAAGAACATTCCCCTTCTCTACTCACCTCCCTCCCCAAATAAATTTCTCCAGGCACAAAAGTCGTATACACACTTTCTCACCACTCGTGTACATGAACTTTTATCGAAATTGTAAATATTCAAAGAACGCTTTCATAAACAAGGCTGTCAATGCAAATCAATGGAAAAGTTTTCAATATAAATTACCATGAAAACAACATTCATTACTGAGGAAGGAAAAACATGATTCTACCCCTGACAAAAATGTTAAACTTTTTCTCACCAGCTTTCTACCTCCCCCCTTTCCCAGCAAACACATGACAGATTGGATGAATACCAACACCAAATTTAAGAAATGTTTCATTCTGGACACCCTCCCCCCACCCCTCAAAAAANNAAAAAAAAAAAAAAAAAGCTGACATGTTTAACAAGAAAAAACATTGCACTGGCTTGCTATCAGCTCCTTCTCCATCCTTCACTTTCAAAGTCTGGACAACAGTCCAATGGTCTGCATCAGGTCTTGCGATTTTTTTCTTGTCAAGCAACACAATTAAAACATCAACCTCTAACCATAGGTACTTGTTTTCTTTCTTCAGGAAAACTCTTCTTGCAAAACTCCAATGGGCCATCATATGATAAGAGAGAAGGGAATAAAGATAAAGCACACAAACGTCTAGACACGCCACAAATAAGGTTTGTTGACATCCCTGCAGATGGAGCCAAAGGAGCGCTCTTAAATTTTAGATTCATGACAAGCCTTGTCAGCACGAATTTTAAAAATCATATTCATGTTGCACTGACTTTCTTCACCAAAACAGAATTTTATCCCCCCCCCCCTCTTTCAACATGAAAATAATGGTACAACAACATGCAACATTTTTCTGCAACATAATAAATGAGCACAGCAGAATGATTATGAACCATTAGACAATCTGGCCGCATTGGCGCATATTTTTTTTTCTTTTTGTTTCATGCAGCCGAGTTCTTGAAAAAAAAAAAAACCAAGTCAGATAAACTGTACTGGTCTTTTCCCGTTTGAATGAAACCTTTCCATGCTTGCATGTTTGTCTATGTCCATTTTTGAAGGATTACATAATTTGGATAATGGTGTAGAATATTGAAGCCTTCCAATCAATGTCCTAAAGGGCTCTTGCTCAGTCTTTAGCAGATTTGATGCCGACCACTGTTTCTTCTTCCATGCATTTCAAAACTGTGACCTGCAAAAGCATAACATTTAAAAAAAATAAAATAAACAAGTGAATAAATTCAATATATATATATATATATATACTGTATATATATATATATATATATATATAAAATNCAGCTCTTCGTCGGCATGAGATATGAGGTCGCAATGCTTTTTTTTTTTTTTTTTTGCTCACACTGTTCACCACAAACAAAAAACTATTGATATATTCAAACAATACCCTATGCCCTTGAGCCTGGTTCCTCCTCTCAATCCCACACAAATGTGTTGTTCACATTCTTATCCAGTGCTATGAAAGCAAAAGTAAGATAGTTACCCTTCCCAGTACTGAACCTAATACCACTGTAAATGCAAGTACCTGGAAAGTGGATGCATTCGCAGCAAAGTTGAGCCTATAGTAAAGATAGCCTCAATCACTGTTCAAACAATAGGTGTGGTGAATATTAGAACCCAAATATTTCAGTCCAACTGCTCTCCCTTCAATTCCTCTATTACAAGTTTAAGACCAGTTGGAAGTAAACAATAGTAAACACAAACAAATGGCAAAAGGCATGTGCAAACAGGTCTCTTTCCAATCTTATCATTTGTAAATGGCCAGAATCTGACTTATTTTTTTCATCCATTTTAATAATGACCACAATGTCTAGTAAAGTACCTGGAGTTAGATGGGATGTATTCATTTCATTAGATAGTGTAATTAGTGTACTCAGAAGCAGTACACTGTCACTAACGCTTTGAGGAGCAAATGTTATGAGGTGATATAAGCCTTTTGAACCAGGTTAACAGCTTTCCCAGCACAATTTATTCCACTTGTTGGTTTTTCTTTTCAGGGCCAAATTAGTTAATTTCCTGAACACAAAATCTGGAGATACCTACCCATGCATATGTCAGTGTGAGAATATTCCTTCTCACATGAGGACAATTCTGAGCTAATCAAGAAATTTCTATGTACAAGCCTAGTCTAGTTCACTCTAATTACTATCATTAATAACTGCTTTATGTGCAATAGTAAGACTAACTTAATTTCCTCTTCTCATTCACAGGACTGTAAGATATCCTATCTTCGACATTGCTTAAGCCACCTGCATGGGATTTCTCATATCTGTGTCATTCAATTAAACCATATGGTGGTTCCATGACCCCATGATTTGTCTCCTAAACTACATCACTCCATTCATGTCTACAAAATGACATCACCAAAAGTTGACAAGGGAAAATACTACACACCCAAAGCATGACTATTGAACCAACAGGCAACAGTTTCTAACCACTCATATCAGTATAAACAGGGATGCCACTCACTTTTCATGAAATTCTCTAAACCTTCAGCGGCTTCACTGAAATTTGCATGAACTTTGGTCTGAAAATGTAATTTTACTAAGAAATTCATGTCAGATTTCTTCATAAAGCTATCTCTTAATACTATAGAAATAAAGCTCTCTTAAACAAGAGAAGGAATAATCCTATATCTCTTCAACAATAGAGAAACAAACATTTACCACATAAGCCCAGAAAAAGATGGAAGACTTGCCAAGCCCTAAATATCAAAGACCAGCTCTCATACAAGGCTGTCTAAATAAAAATTCAACGCCTAGTTTGACTCTTCTCATTAGTCATTCAAATCGGTCTTCCTCAAAGTCAGAAATGATTTATTGTAAAGATAGTGCTAGGAAAACCAGCTTCAAAACACTGGGTTTCTCCTAGATCAGATGACTCAGATGTGCTGGGATTGGAGCAATAGGAGAGAAAGCACACTCTGGGAAGTCCCTAGGGATTACTAGGGTGCCCTTAAAGAGATCTGCTGCCTCTAGCCTACCCCACACACTACCTGCTAAAGACGAGCAAGACGGAACTAGCCTGCCAAGGTGCTGCCTAAGATAGCCCTACAAAGTTATGTCAGAAGAAAAGAGTGCGTATTGGAATTCCATTCTTCAAAATCAAAATAACAGCTGCGGAGATATTTTTATAAACTCTTAAGGTAGCTGAACATCAGCCATACCAAAATTATCGCCTATGACTTTCTAATCCATCCGTACAGCTGCCACACCCAAACTTCCGATAAAACTTCCGACCTCGGACTTTATTCCCAGGGGTCATCTTCAGCATTATCAAAGTCACAAATATGCTCGGATTTCTGAGAATTCTCAAAACAGTGGCATCACTGAAGGTATATATAATCACTGGGAATGCCAATTTACATGCATTCAAGAGAGGTGCATTTGGTCAAGATCAAAGCACTTATTGCTCTGCAGAGCCTCGCAATGAGTGTTTCCATCTAATCTTCAGCTGGGATCAGTCCATCAAACAGAAGCACTCACGAGGGTTCCCCATTTCACTACAATTCTAAATGCATTTTATGTCATTCAGCTTCAAACTATAATTGAAATGTTTAAAGTTGGCAATGTGTAACACAAGTCCATCTTGGAAAAAGCAACCTGGCCCTGATATCAGGTTAGAGACTGAGTCTATGCCTAACCATCCTTTGCTTAACTGATCACTAGATCTAGATTTATCTTAGGTAAGAAAACACTGCTTCCACACAATCAATATGCCTGCTTTCTTATTACAGGCACTGTTCAGTTACTTTTAAAGAATTCTGATACGACAGGCAAACATTAAAGCTCTCTGAATCAGAAAATTCACCAATATCAAGAGGGCTAATACCTTGTATCTAGGCTAGGCTTGAACATCTGAACAAACACCAACGCCCCCAGACATCTTAAAACGCACAATCTAGAGTGACTTCCCCTTATTTAAGGTTGTATCCTGAGTGGCTCTGTACTTAAAAAACAGCCATAGGGTTCTTTTGCTAGGCATACACTTTTACCGCAGTTATGAAAGTGCAATATGCGTTTTCAAAGGCCAGAAATGACCCCTTATTACTTCTATCTAGGCTAGTCTAGCCATACTGGAACTTCCAATAAAATTTCCCATCTTGGAATTCCTTTTTTTCCCTTGAGAGTTGTCACAGGCATCTGAACAGACCTCAGATGGCATTCTAGGGGCCACCAATATTCTCTGCTTTCTAAGAATTCTCAGAAGAGTGGCATCCCTGCATGATCCAGACTTACCATGAAAGATTCATCTCGACCGTGCTTCTCCTCAATCTCTTTTCCTACTTCATTGTCAGGAAGTTTTAAATCTTCACGGGTATCACCGCCGTCATTCATAAGAGATAGGTAACCCTCATCGATACCAATACACTGAAACAAAAGTACACAGCATTTGTATAAATATCTGAGAAAAAAAACACTGAAGAAAATTGAAGTCATCCATTTACAAGGTCACTGTAATGATTAGTCAGTCCCAAAAGTTAGACGAGTATTTACATATAACTGTTATTCAAAAATGACAATTCTCACAAAAGCAGAAATTCTGCTGCCATTTCAAGCAATTAACCCTTTATGCATTAACCGCCTACTCTGCCAGATGTGAGGTCCACACCAGTTTGCAAGTAATCACCAGTCCAGTAAATGAAACCAACAAATTCAATGCAAATTCAGTTTGTGCAGGTGACAGGCCATTACTAGATCATTGGGCGGGGTGCAGCCACCAAGTCTTACTGGTGTTAAGAGTTGCAATAAAATCTGTGCAAAAACCCACTTGAGACCAGAGAGTTCTCAAAACTAAATCTAAATTTAAGTAGTTAACTTTGGGAACATTTTTGATATTCTCTGGAGCTTTTCCAATGGTGACTGTTACTCCAAAATTACAACTCTAAAGCATCTGATTTTCCGTGTGTCATTATTATGTGTGGTGTTAAATATTCCTGAAAAGCATTCTGTCCTGTCCACTAAGCGTGCATGCTAACCATGTGTTGACCAAGCTATTAAGTCCTCAATCTGCTTTCATTCAAGAGAAATTTATATCTGAAATGTGATAGAGTGGACTGTATCAGTTATCAGAAAAAGGGGCAGTTCTGGTAAATGCAACAACAGCAGCTAAGCCCGCTGCCCCACAACACAGGTATTATTGGCTTGTTGGGTTTTTTTTGGCCACACAAACTGAAGACTATTAACTTTTTTCTCATGAACTGGGAAGTTGGGAAGATTAATTCAAAGATGTTAAAACTATAATTTAAAGAAGAGTTTAACATCGCTACTTTTTGTATTACTGAAGTGTGGAAATTTTTAAAAAAGGACAAATTTCATTCTAAAAGAATTGTTCATCTCCCTTCAGTTATGTCTCTCTGGCCAATATTTAACCACTCTTTTTTATTCTGACAGAATTTTTTAACTATGCATTACTATCATAAAAATCACAGATGAGCCACTTATTATGATCAAATTCAAAGGTGAACCATAAATCAACAAATCAGAAACGGAAATCTGCAAAAATCTGGCTATGTCATACATTGGGTGCATTTCTGTTTCTTTCATATTTGTTTTGCTAGCTCAGACAGCCAATGAGTGGAATCTAGACAATTTGAGGGTGGAGCTTAAAGTAGGACACGCACATCAAAAATAATTTTCCACTCTTCAATACCTTTTCTCTCTAAAAATTATCTATGGTGCCCACCGAGTCCATTTTGCGAAGAAAGAGCATCGTTCTGTTATCGTGCGCGTATGTAATATGACGCAATAAGGAGAGCTAGAGTTACCGGGTTTGGCCCTAAAGTCCAGAATTATTCCCCTTCCCCGATCAGCAGAAGCCCGCGGCAAAAACGCTGACGTAATTTATGTTCCAACATCTGCAGACACCTCTACCTGACAATGTATTATTCAGCTTTTAATTAAGGTTCTGGTATTCCAAATTCAAATGTAAAGTTTGATAGAGTAAGCCAGAAAAAGTATTCTGCATTTTTATTGCCTCAGCATGATTTTGTTTGGCATATCTACTGTTCACAGAGGAATTAAAACATTCATACCAACATGCTATCACCCGTTCGCACAGCACTGGCTAGACAGCTGGGCCATGTGGCGAGAACGTATTTGACGTAAGCTTATGGCCGCCACGCGCGCAGTGGTTGTAACAATTCGGACTTTAGATAATGTAATCCTATGGGTTATCTGGGGCCAGCAGAGGCGTCATATCATTATGACACACACTTGAAAGACTGTTTTATTGAAATAATAGGGTACCGTCTGATTTAATATGGTCTGTAGGACGGTTCAGTCTTCCTTTAAGACATAATGTTAGCATTGTTTTAGAGTTGGACAATGTACAAGTTCCAATCCATGGGTTGCCAGACTTCCCTTGGCCCTTTTGGATTTTTGGCTCTTTTTAAAAGCCCTTGGCTCCCAACTCACTGACCGTCTCTTTGGTTCTTTTCTGGCTCCAAAAGACCTCTGGTCAAAACTGACTTTCCTATATAAATAGTGCTTGCATTTCTCTGTAACTTTCCAGACACGGTTTGGCTCTTTTTCATATGCAATTTCGCTCAGCTCAAAAAAAAAAGTCTGGCAACCTTGATTGGAAGCTCACACAATGGCTGCATTCATTTGTGGTTTCAAATTTGCCATTGGCACAAATTAACTGTTACATGCCAACCTAAGGGATCTTCCTTGTGTCGGAGGAGGATACATACCTGATAATCCTGTCGACTAACTATAGGCACCAACATATTGTGTGTGGAAGGACATATGTCTTCATACTTTTTGTTGGTGAACAAATCAATTCCAACAAGGTGAACCTGAAAAAGACAACAGAGATTTGTTATTTATTTATCTACTAAAGCCAGTGTTTTCTTTATGTCATATGAGATAGCGATCATATTCCACTCGTTTTGAAATTAGGCTGGGGATTTGTAAATTTTGATGGGGATTTTCTTGATTTTTTTTTTTTTTTGATTTTGTTTTTTCGAGTTCCTGCACAGAAAATACAAGGGGATCAGTGCTCGTTCAATAAATTTTTGAGGGGATTTTGAAATTTAAGGGGTGAATTATACGACCACAGTGTCTGGAGAAAACACAGCTGAAGCTAATAGTTATTTTCCAACATACTATGCACATTCTGCACCTGACAAAATCATATAACATCAAAGTATTACTGTTGTGTTCACAGTGATTTGTTCTGCTTGAATACATAAAAAAGCTGGCCAAAGAAATGCATAGTAACTCTGCACTATTTCATAGTTGTGATTTTTGCATGATTCATATTTACCTTAGGAGAAATTGGAAGTGTTATATCTGTGTTGGGACATTTTGAAAATAAATCCTACTTCGTTCAGAGCTATATGTAATTTTCAGTCAGGAAAATGGTGCAGATTATTTCAATAGCTGATATATACCATGATGTCATAATCTGTGGAGTCACAATACAGCTGCCCGACCCAAGCAACAATAAATTACATTACAACTTTTCAATTGTAACTAACAATCAGGTCTCTCAGAGAATACACTGCATGTCATGTGAGTGTAATGTACAGCCAAGTGAAATATATTCAGAAAGGCTGATTAATTACTTTCTACCAATTTTTTGAAACTTTTTTCCTTTTTTAAAAGTCTTACCCAGGCAATGTCCTTATTGTGCTTGGTTCTACCAGTTCAAAACCCTACAAATTTGCCAGGATATTGTGTGGAACCAACAACAAAACAACATCTACATGCATTAAGATCAGGGTAAACTGCTCAAAAAGGGTGAATTATCCCATCATGGGCCATATATGGTTTTTTTTGGCTAATTGGTAATATTAAAATGAATGTTTTTCTGCATCTTTTGGTGCATAAGAACACCTTCATAAAAAAACCACTGGAAGTATTTTATTTTTCATTTTAAAGAAAGCGAGGTAGATGTTTGTTTACAATAGTTACAGGGATGTAAATCTTTAAAATGTGGGAACTCAGCTCCTAATAATTAACCAATTTGAATGAACAATTTTTATTCAAGCCCCCCCCCCCCNCCCCCCCCCCCCAAAAAAAAACAAACAGGAATTTAGCCCCGCTACCTTAAGTTGGCTGCAAACAACACAATTGGTAGTGTTATCATGTGGATATAAATTAAGGATTGGAACAAGTCATTCATTCTTGCAGTTTCCTGACATTTCTCCCAACAGCTGTGAACCTTAATTTAGTCCCTTACCTTAGCATGGCCGTGTTTGCCAGTCTTTGATGTGGACATCTCAACAATTTTGCAAGGGCGTCCCTTCAGCAAAACATGCCCGTTCTTCCTAAGGGCACTGCATTGCATGGGGTAGGTCTTAGATGCACCTGCATCTGCTCCTTCAAAGGTTTCCTCATGATCAACATCTGCCATTGTCACATTCACTTTTCACTACAAAGAAAGAAATTGATTTCTTTTAATCTTAGAATGATAGAGGCAAATTACCAAATAAAACTCAACATTGATATCAAAGGTTGGACTAAGACTGTTCTATACTTGTAATGTTCTGGCCATATTAGTAAGTGAATGTCCACCCCTGAGAAGACAATGCTTTTACACACACACACACAAAAAAGCAGTCTTTATTATAGATCTCCAGTTTAGACTGATATGAAAAAAAAAAAAAATCCACCTCTAGAACTCACCCTCTTCTGTATAATAATAAGGCTGTGCAGCTCGACTCAAAAGATCGAGTTTTGCTCCGATCTTTTCAAGTCGCTTTAATTTGGCGTGATTCGACATTAATCGAGCCACACGCTCAGGGCGAAGTTACCGCTGCAGTGTGAGTGTCGCATCTCCTATAAAATCTAATTAGAACTAACAGATTGTTTATGTTAAGGAAGAGAATATAGGTTAGCAGTGACAGCAGGAATGGGCTGGAAGGAGAAGGATCCTGACTAAGCATTAAAGTTTGGTTTGGTACCGTCGATGTTAACTGGGTAACAAAAGGTTCTGATTTGTGAGAGACTGTGTGCAAGTGTGTGTACGTTTGTGTATGTGTTTTAATATATGAATGTGAACATTTAGGATGCCAGATGAGCTTCATTTATGGAAGAACTGATGGGCCTTATCTTAGACTGCTCTTTCTAATAAAATGAAACAATAAATGAATGACAAAAAAATAAAAAAAGACCCTGAAGTAAAAATGAAACGGCCCCCAAAAGTCAAAAGAAGGCCTGAAGAAAACAATGCCATGCTACTTGTATGCGTACTAATGTTTTGGGGGTTTTTTTGGAGGGGGGTGGGGAAGAAGGGCAAAATAAGAAAGGGAGGGCTGTAGCGGTTGTGGCGGAGAAAAGAGGAGCATGCGAGAAAGACCCATCCACGAAGAAGGTAATTTATGATGACACTGTATAAACAGATCGCTAGTGCAACTGCAAGTTGCTATACTCTATCTTTAGTCAATCTTATGGCTGCATTACCAGCCTTTACTGCAGACTTTCTTTCCCTCCGGTACAGAAAAAGCTCCAGTTTAAAATATCGAGCTTACGATCCAGGCCACCAAAAGATCAGGCTGAGTCGACTTTTCAAAATGACGGATTGGCCCACCACTATATAATAGAAAAGATCACCTCAGCATTTTTTAACTGACAACGGGGTGCTACCAATTTCAATCCCCTCCCAAGCACAATGGCCATATCGACCCTATATTTTCTCAAAGAAGGCCCTATTGAGACTAAGTCTCCAACTTTACTGAGAATCACACTCCTAATTTTCATATAGCCTATAATTTAATGGCAGTCACAGTTCTGAACAAAGTCCAGCCCACAGAATTTATAGTTGGTGACTAAACATGTAATCTGTCCTATTGATTTGTTGTTCAGAGATGCAACAGGATTCAGAGATGTCTTCCTTTCCCATAAAATTCTCTGAACCTCTGCTTCATCCACAGCTCAAATATAAAAGGTATGATGAAAACTGCAAATCCAAAAGACTTCAATTTGACTGCTGTCCCTTCAAAGCCCCTAGCAGTTGGAAGTAAACAAAAACAAAGACACAAGGATGCACTTGAGGGCCTATTTCCAGTTCTTACAGCTCATAACTGGCAATGTCAATTCTTTTCACCCATTTTAATGACTGTAAGTGTAAGGCTGTGGGATTACTGATGCAGATGTTATGATTCTAACATAGGCCTGAAACTTTCAAAGCACCTAAAAAGGTGGAAATCCAGTTTTAGCCACAAAATTGACATCCCTGCAGGGCCTCAGCTGTGCTTAAGGCGTGGAAGACAATTGCAATGCCCACCCTTACCCATGCCATATTTGTCTTTAATGCTTACTACTGCATATACTCAAGCGGCTAACAATGAATGAACACACGCTGCATCCCATCAGGACGCTTTTTGACCCAGCCAAATTGGTCTATAGGATTAGGCAAGATTTCCGCTGGCAACAACCCGTTAGGGTTAGGGGTAAATAATCCAAATGAAAATCATCCTGTCCCATCAAAATAATCCCTCTTTAGTATTTAAGTATGTTCTTATTTTGGGGGTTGTTGCCTGCGGAAATCTTTCCTAGGATTAACCATTAGCCCTCTAGACATTATCAGTTTCAGATTACCTTTTTGGTTCCAGCAAAAAATACTGAATGGTCACTGTAATAATTACACTGTAATTGTCTCTGTTTTCACCAAAACCTCTCTCTAATTTTAATGCCTTCTCACATGACCCGCGGCTTAAACAGTGTTCAGTGATGTTGAAAGGCCAGAGTTTAAAGAAACATCAAGATGACAAAGGGCAGGTCAAAATAACAAAATATTAAACTAATGTGGGTTTCCCTTCCCCTACTTAATAGGAGCCGAGTGCTGTTGAGTCTAGTAGATGTCCATTGTCCAACAGTGGTTGTTTCTCAATGTCACAATGGATGTACTCTTTTGGACAACCTTGCATGCACAGGTTTACTGTCATAGCCCCACAACATAAAAAAAACAACCACACACAGACCACCTGATAAGCAACACAAACATGTGTCTCAACCTGTGAAAACACTGAGCCATGCATGGTCATCAGATCTTGCTCAGCGCCCATGTAAGCAGGTGGCAAGGCATATTCTTCACCGTTCATTAAGGGGGAGGAATGTGAGCCAAATTTGATAATTTCTGTTTAGCTGTTACATCGTATCAAGAATCGAACCCAGGGTCTCTCAGCTTCCAAGTCTGAACTTGCTACCCCTACACCACTGGGACACTAACATAACAATTTAATCCTTAAATTAGTCAGAATCGTTCCCTATATTTCATGTTTAGGCCTAGTGTTCACCCTTGATCTTACCACACTTCCTGACTGTTCACACTCCCCCTGCGTATCTATATTATGTCCTCATGACAACAAACAGTTCTCGATGAGTACAAGGTCATGTCATTATGACAACTAACAGTTCTTGATGATTATGAGGCCACTCTTATAATATGCAGGGATGGAACTAGGTCATCAAAAAAATGTAGGAACCTTTATGCAGCGGTCAAACGCAAGGGTCTAAAAAAACTCCAAGTAATTCATATAAATTGAATAAATAAATGAAAACATAAACATAACAATATACACATCTAAACAAAACAACCACACAATTCAAACATACTTCCACACCGGAATGTTTGGAGACTGACCATAAACAACTTCTTTCTTTGCATCAATGGCTTTCACATTATCAGCCGCTTCCCATTTCTTTAGGTTGTGGAACACTGCCGGCAATGCTTGAGCATGTTGGAGACTTGCTCGCCTATCACCATGCTTCTTGCTATCAGCATGAACCTTCAAAACTTTTTTACCAGCACCAGCATATACGTGAGAGTGCATTTGCATATTGTGCACCATGCCTCTCCATTCACTTTAAATTTCCTCACATAGTCCGAAAGAAAATCGCTGTACTTGTCCTTTTCCATAAGCCATTCCCATTTAAATTTGTTTTTGACTCGTGGATGCCTGGTGTCAATCTCACTTTTGCAAATGTCTCCATGATGGACTCAACTAACTCTGGTTCTTTATTAGACCTGGATGCCATTTCACATGTGGTATGAAAAAGAAATTCACACACCTAGATTAGATCTAGACTAGTCTAGATCTTGAAATCTGCCCCACTCCTTGAATTCCCTGCGATAATCCACCTGAACTGACACTTAGGCTACCACTACTACTAGATCTAATAGTAATACTAAACACAAAATCGCACCACACTAGGCCTACAGTTATAGGCTAGCATTAAGGGCACCGGAGATCATATGCCAGTTCACGAGAACGCGCAGGCCAAATTCGAAAATGAAATTGGCAGATGAGGAAAAAAAAACAGTAAGCCAAAATTCGGAAGTTTGGCCTACCAACGGCTAAACAGGCCACCGAGTCAAACACCAACGCTCAGTAAAACTTTCTACTTAAAAATTTATTAATTTCTTGTTCCGGCACGCTGTCAAAACCTTTCGCAGCGGTAGAAGTCGGTGCAACACAATTTTTTTCCCGACCACAAAAAAATGTCGGAATTCCGATAATATCGGAACACGTTCCATCCCTGAATATGATTACTCATCTCCTCCGGCATACTGCCCATGATGAACCTGAGGCCGTTCTTATATTTATGGTTATCTCAGCACTTAGAAAACTACCTCCCACTTCATCCTACGTCTCTGCCTATGGGTTACACAACCCTTGACCCTCTGCTACCCCAAAGGCCGTAAGGAGACATTCTCATGACATTCACAAAGTTAGACCAAATGGTAAGACAAATTCTTCATTATTCATTTAGGAGGAGGAATGTGAGCCCAATGTGACAATTTTTGTTTAGACTAGCTGTTACATATTATTTAAGGAAGTGTGCCATTAGAGATTTTACCAAATTACTGTGAAAGAACAATAACCTAAAAAAAAAACTAACACTTGAAAATTTTTTGTCCATCCCGGGAATTGAACCCATGGTCTCTCAACTTGCAAGTCTGAACGTGCTACCACCACACCACAGGGATGCTAACATTACTGCAATTTAATTCTTAAATACTGTCCCTAACTTTCATGTGTGGGCCTAGTGTTCACTCATGACCCTTACAGTTACAGCCTTACACAACTTCCTGACTGCTCATACTCAAATAAACATGTTTACTCGGGTAGTCTTGGTATTCTGAGTATTCGAATACACATCTACAAAAAAGACAAAAAAGCTTTTAACAATAAGATGGTAAGCCAACACGGTAAGGGTTTGGGACTGCTCATGTGTTGTAATATCAAACAAACAGGTTGTCACTGACCACAATTATAATTATCGTCTGGACTAAGTTCACATCTGTGACTCTCCATGAAGCTCAACATTTTTTCTGACTCCAAGCCTGAATAAAGTTGGAATGAAAAAACCCAACTTTACTGACACTGACAAGTCAGAGAAGAGAATCAGGCCTTCTCTAACGACAGCACCGATTCCATGACTTGTCTACGACTAAATGAACTGTATCATCTGTGCTGTCGTTAGAGTTAGCCGAGAATCAGTGTTCAATGAACCCCAACATAAAATATATATGTCACAACAATGCTTGCCTTTTCAAAATACACGTCCCATCCCATTTCCCTTCCTCCCCCATCACCCACTCTGAAAGTACAGGTGTCCCCTATATGTCAGTTGGGACTTGTTCTGAGCTTAGACAGATCACTGCCACTGCCCATCGTCCATGTCATGTATGTGCAAACTGACAATCAGTCTTACTTTTCAGTCTACTTCTTTGGAAACCAACACCCACATGCTCATGGCTCCTTTCCGGTCACAACTTAATACTCAGATTGACAAGATACACGAAATCACTTACGTCACTGAATAATGAATTTGCATAAGTACAGGCACCTTTTCTACGGTAAAATATGGTTCCTAATAAGCCCAGCACGATGGTACAGTGTTTGATCTCAATACAAGATGGCGGCTATTTGCTACCGCGACACATTGCACTTGCTTCTGACCTGCTCCGTGACACAAATAACGGCATTACGGACTTCATAATCATACAGGGCAGCCATTCAGCGTTTCTGAACACTTAATAATAAGTCTGCTTTACTATGGTCAGATTTGATGACACAAAAATAGGTATTTACAAACAATATTGCAACTCACGTGCAGGAGATCCTAGGGCCGGTGAGAAAAAGGATGCGCATGCTCCCCACGTTTGTGACTACCCACGCCACCTGTTGAGGAGAGTTGAGAGTTACTTGATCTTGTTTCCAACATAAAGAGAGAAACGTAGGCCTAGGCTATTGTGTAGCCTGACGGAACTGTCATTAATCAGGCTTCCATATTTAGACTGGTGTTGCTTCTCATAGCAACAAGAATCACCAGTGCACCACAAAATATTATCCATACCTATTCAGGATTTGTGTCAAGGATTCTGAGAGAACCAAGCAACGTAGAAACATGCCGTTTTCACCTAAAATTGTACAAAATAATGTAGATTTTCATCATTGACCATAGTAAATTATATTCCGTTAACACGCAGAAGTAACGAAATGTTGATGAGTTCCAGATAGTGGGAGTCTCTCTATGGGCATCACCTTTGGTCTACATTATCATAATAAGAGTATTATTCTGTTTTTTTGTTTTTTTTACATGAAGTTCAATGCATAAAAAAAAAATTAATTATGTTTTACATCAAGCTATTAGGCCCAAAGGCAACGTCTTGAATGTAGATCTTTAAAGATATTTAGGACAGCTTCTGGCATAAGTCAATAAATAATGCAGCCCGTTTGATCTTTAAGAAGTGTAAGCGAGAGCCCAGTGAGTTGCCATTTTTTGTTATAAGACCATAAATGGTAGTTCGCCTGCACACATATCGGACCTGGTAGCTGAGCACAATTACGATCTGAAAATGCTTCTTTTCTCCATGTACCAAAAGCAAACATGAAAAAAATTGGAGAAAGAGCTTTTACGTCCTCAGGACCATTTGTTTGGAATAAACTGCCTAAAAATATGCGTAAAGAAAATAGTCTAAGTACTTCTCAAAACACATTTGTTCAAACAATATCTTGGTTGACCATGACAGTCTGCAAAACCATTTTTTTTGGTTTGTTTTGTTTTTCATCTGTATTGCAGTACATGTGTACAAAGTGAAGTATGCTTGGGTGTGTGAGCTGAATATTATATAATCTTATTTACTTCTCTATGTAAAGCGTTCAGAGCCTGTGTCTACAGGAATTAGCGCTAGATAAATGCTATGTATTAGTATTAGTATTATAAGTGAGAAATTTGAAATGTGAAAATCGAATTGTAGTAAATTTTTGTTTTCATGCCAGCACTCAGCTGTAATTTTCTCAGTAACCGCTAAAGCGACAGTAGTCAAACTTATGTCACTTAAGCATCTGTCTGAGACGAATCATTTGCACTATCATTTATGACATACATTATTTCTTCGCTGAGTTATTAGCACTTAATGCTATGCAACAGAAGTAGGTAAGCTGCCTCTCAGCACCTTTAGATCATGTTTTCTAGTTATCACTTTTCTAATGACTTGGGATGATCTGTACAACTTATTTATCTTGCTATCCCCTACAATTTGATGTATGACATGTTGATGTAACTTGCACAGCTACCCTGCCAGCCTCCGTTAACTTTCCAGCCATTGTCCATTTTCCCCACATTGATGCCAAATTAGCGCATCGCAAGATTAGACTAGAGGCCTCTGACATAGTAACTCTCCGATATGTCCATGTGACCATGTTATATTTCACACCAATTTCCCCTTGAAAGGAGTCTGGTTTTGAGTTCGAGTCTGGTGTTAGTCGGAATCTACGCCTGAGCGCAGTCGAGTCCACATCTGGCTCCTGCGAGGCTCTTTATGCACTCTCCCTATGAGGCTAGTGAGCAGTGGCTGACTGGTAGTCTGGATATTGTGACTGATGTCATAACATGCTATCTGCATTACATGTAAATAAACTTTGATGTCGTCCATTCTACACGGCTGTGTTCCTGACGTCGATTTGCAACAACTGCGGCTACCGGTTGAGATTCGATTTAGGCTAAAGCCCATAGCCAAGCTCGCCTCCCTGCCGCTCTTCGTCTTCACCAACGACACCAACAGACCAAACAACCAAACCCATTTTCTCTCCATTTACGACATTTTTTTTTTCAGAATGGACGACATCAAAGTTTATTTACATGTAACGAAGATAGCATGTTATGACAACGGTCACAACATCCAGACTACCAATCCGCCACTAGCCTCGTGGGGAGAGTGCATGAAGAGCCTTGCAGGAGCCAGATGTGGGCTCGACTGCGCTCAGGCGTAGATTCCGACTAACACCAGACTCGAACTCAAAACCAGACTTCTTTCAAGGGGAAATTGGTGTGAAATATAACATGGTCACACGCGGACATATCGGAGAGCTACTGTGTCAGAGGCCTCTAGCCTAATCTTGCGATGCGCTAATTTGGCATCAATGTGGGGAAAATGGACGATGGCTGGAAAGTTAACGGAGACTGGTAGGGTAGCTGTGCAAGTTACATCAACATGTCATACATCAAATTGTAGGGGATAGCACGATAAATAAGTTGTACAGATCATCCCAAGTCATTAGAAAAGTGATAACTAGAAAACATGATCTAAAGGTGCTGAGAGGCAGCTTGCCTACTTCTGCTGCATAACATTAAGTGTCAGTAACTCAGCGAAGAAATAACTATGTCATAAATGATAGTGCAAATGATTTGTCTCAGATTGATGCTTAAGTGACATATATTTGATGAATGTCGCTTTAGTGGTTACTGAGAAAATTACAGTTGAGTGCTGGCATGAATGAAAGCACAAATTTACTACAGAATCGAGGGCAGAACACGTGTGCTTTTGCCCACGGCAAGCGATATTATAGTCTAGGTCTGAATCTAGCACAAACGGTCATTCGATGAATGGGGGTGGAGAGGGTGGTGGACACGGAAGCATAGAAAGTATGGAAACAGAGCCTTAATATATTTTATAACCCTTTCCACAAAGACACTTTATTTCTTGACTTCAATTCAATGTAAATGAAATCACAAATAATGATTACGAAGTATCCGTTGAGAGGAACACTCTTAGTAGAGAAAAGTGCAGACTTCATTGAGCGTCTGATAATCAATATTAGAATCTGTCTTCACATTATTCACTATGAAGAATAATTTATTATAACATCAGGAGTAGAGTGGCCAGAGACGGGCTTAGCATGTATAAAGTACTGAAATCCACAGGTCCTTGTTAAATGTTGAACTCAGACTTTACTGGATTCAGTCTGCTGTAACTTTGTTGCAATCCGGTTATTTGCAACGTCACTTTCAATAAAGGTACACAATAGATGTGTGGGAGAAAATCACACTACAATTCTGGGCTACGTTTGTTTGGGTTCTGCAATTTTACAAAATGGGAAGCCACAACCATTGCCTAGCTAAGGAGGTATCTAGTCTCTGTCGGTCAAGATGGGTGTGACGAATGGGGAAGAGACAGGAAACAATGCACTGACTCGCAAATGGTGTTTGCTATACAGTATTTATATCTGTGCCTCAGTCATTAACATACACATTACCTTTGATTCTTGCCGCATCTTTCTCCGATTGTCCAGTTTCCAAATGTAATATCTGGAAGTAGGGCACTACTATAATGTTTAATCTGCTGGTTTTTATTAACAAGGTCATCGTCCACTAAGACCCAGTTTCGCGTACCATGGTTTGGGCAAATTTTACAGGAGAGACAAAAAAAACCCTAATTAAATCAATTCTGTCGGGGTTACGGGTGGTTTAAATTTTAAAAAGCCTTTAGTGATAGGGTTCTGCATACTACCATTACAATTTTTATGATAAAAATAGCAAATTTGCATGTTACGCCTTTTAGGAATTGTAAATAAAACGCGTAACTGTAGTTACACGAAATGGGTTTATCATGAATTTCATGTTACGCGATTTTGTACCTTATTGCAGTGCTTCCTCAATGCCTGTCAATGGATTTGATATATGTGATTGCTTTCAAATAAATAAAACTTAATTGGGAAGAAATGAAATTTTGCTACCTGTAACAACTGCAGATTACTCAGAATGAAGAAATACTCACTTTCATTCAAAATTAATAGCACATAGTTATGTTTACGCATTGAAAAAAAAGTGATTACTGATCAACAGTCAATATGTAAACTATACAATGCAACCTGAATATAACTTTGCATGTTCACAACTGGCACGTGACAAAGCAACTTAAACATAACATAGCATGTCCACAATAAAGTCATTGACAACACAGCCACAGAGTAGGCATTGTTGCATTTCACTTCACCCTTGGAAACATGGAGCGGTATACTACACAAAAAGGGAATATAGGCATTAAAGTTGTCACTTTTTGTTTTCTGTCTAGCTTAAATTTGTAGCTAGGTTACAAATTTAAGCTAAACAGAAAACAAAAAGTGACAACTTTGTGGAGATGTATTATTGCTGGTTGTTCTGCTCGTGCTACAACTGATCAGGAAGTTTCTTCTGTTTCATCGACCTTACACGAAAACAACCATTCTAAACCTCCGTTGCACGACTTGGAACTTCAGCAAGCTTGAACATCCATCAAACGAAAAGCTGAAACAGAACTGAACGAGAGACCTTCTAAACTGATTTGTCCAGAAGCGGCAAAACTCTCATCTCTCGATACAAGCGATGTCAGGCGCCTTTCCAAAGTTGTTCAGTACCGTTGGTCAAAGGCAAGACCCACACTGCCAAAAAGTATTCAGGACACCTTGGAAGCTCTCTGTCACTATGATCACCCTTTTCTTAGGGAAGTGGATGATAAAGAACAAATTGTGATGCTTACAAAAGCGGATAATCTTCACCTATAGCCTCTTCGAACCATATTTATGGAGATAGAACATTCAAAATGTGCCCGAAACACTTTTACCAGCAGTACACGCTTCATTCTCTGATCAATGGACAATATGTAGATTACTTTGTGTGTTTTTTCTATTGCCAAACAAGCAGGAGAAGACATACACCAGACTGCTTGACCTTCTCAAGGAATTGTGTGGCAAACACTCTCTTCAACTTGATCCACATTACATTCACATTGATCTAGAAAAAGCAGCCATGAACGCTTTTGAANATGATCACCCTTTTCTTATGGAAGTGGATGATAAAGAACAAATTGTGATGCTTACAAAAGCGGAGAATCTTCACCTATAGCCTCTTCGAACCATAACTATGGAGATGGAACATTCAAAATGTGCCCGAAACACTTTTACCAGCTGTACACGCTTCATTCTCTGATCAATGGACAATATGTAGATTACTTTGTGTGTTTTTTCTATTGCCAAACAAGCAGGAGAAGACATACACCAGACTGCTTGACCTTCTCAAGGAATTGTGTGGCAAACACTCTCTTCAACTTGATCCACATTACATTCACATTGATCTAGAAAAAGCAGCCATGAACGCTTTTGAACAAGCTTTCCCAGAGGTGAAAATACAAGCCTGCAATTTCCATGTTGCACAAGCCTGGTGGCGCAAAATGAACAGTCTAGGACTCTCCAGTGTATACAAGGAAAAAGACAGTGAAGTTTCTCAGTGGCTGAAGCTTTTTTTTTTTTTGTNAGGGGGGAGGGGAGATCCTGCACTCAGCGAGAATGAAATTGAAAACTGTTTTGCCTTTGTGATTGTTGTCCACGCTCCACAAATGAAATGCCTGCTCTCACAGAGTTCTCAGATTTTATCTTGAAAAATTACATAGAGAAACATTCAACTTTCCCTCCCAAAATTTGGGCAGATGAAAACTTTACTGGTCGAACAACAAACGCGTGTGAGAGCTTTCACCGTCATTTTCAAGACCATTTCAATTCACCCCACCCGAATATTTTTTTTTTTTTAGAAAAAACTTGAACTGGAGCAAACCAGTATTGATCTGAAGGTCAGGCACGCTGAACGAAACAGCACAAGAAAGCTGAAACAAGTGCGAACCAGAGAAAACAGAAGAAGTGAGCTGCTAAAGAAATATAAGAATCAAGAGATAAGTCGGCATGAATACATCAAAAGAGTGTGCACCAAATGCTTCCAGTTCATTAACTTTTAAGGCGTAAATATTGTCGTCCAATTTTATGACAGTTTTAACTTTGAAAGTGACGTATTAAAATCTTCGAACTATTAAAACCTAACACAAAGGTCTGCAGAAAATCATACTTCCACATCATAGGTCTAAACACACAAGTCATTCAACCACTGGTAAGTCGAAACTTGCTGTTCGTGAATTGGTGTCGTCTTCCAACTCTAATTTAACTTCTGTATGACTGTAGATAACGGTATCTAAATGTTTCAAATGGGATTGAAAGTAATCGATACCATAGGCAGCCAGAGTCCTTTTTAAAGCCCGAGGGCAGTCTCATCCTGTTTGCTATTCGAGCGGCACATAGTGATGTAACCGGATTAAGTCGCGCCCTGTTCGGGTTCTCCGGTCTTGCCACCCGGTTACACCTGGCAGGGTGTCTCATTAGGCCTATGGGGTAACAGCTGAGAGAAGGTTTCTGTATTCCAAAGGCAGAGAAATAGGACAAAGTGGGAGGTAGTTTTCAAGGAGCTGAGTTGAGATAACCATATAAAATTATTAAAATGCCCTCAGGTCCATTGTGGACAGTATGCCGAAAATCTTTTACAGTAATTTAGTAAAATTCCCTGGTGACACACTTCCTTGTAGATAATGTGCAACAACTTCTGGAAATTGTCAAATCAGGCTAACTTTCCTCCCCCAACTTAATTGTAATATAAGAATACCACATGCCTTGCCACCCGGTTACATATACGTCATGATTCATCAGCTCGGTTCTACCTTTTTGCCGGACTCCAAATGTTCTCGTTCTGGGACATACTGGATTTTTCAAAATCGCTAATTCAGACGGAATTCATTCAGTTTAGTGTTCTCTTTCGAGGGTGAAATTGTCGTATTTAGAGGCAGTATACAGTCGCAAACATTTAGAGGGGCAATTGCTATGAAGTGATATATTAAGAGTTGTATTTTAGAAATCGAAAGTAATGTGTAACTTCACAGATTCATCACAGTATATGTTACGACATTAGAGATAAGATTTTCCCACGACTACCCATCTTTCTTACCTGTGTGAAATAGTAACACTCTGATGCTGTCTTAAAAGGATATTTTGTGGTACAATTTTTTCAAAAAGGTATGTGTCCGATTTGGCTCAGTTAAGGGCATGGTTTAAATAAAAGCCGCAAATATTTCTACAAAGATACAAAGTATGCTACATTACATGTAACACATACAAAAAATTAAATACGTTTTAAAATGTAAGCCCCAATTTGATGGGTTTCAGATGCAAGGTAACGCTCTGTAGGCTTTGACGTGAGACTTTTCACAAACAGACAAAAACAAATTCATTACGTCACTTACGCCTGTGCTCACGGCTTCATCACTGTATGTGTGAAAATACTAAAGTTATGAAACAGTCTCAACACCTGTCCACGGGTTTTACCTTTGTGAAAATATAAAGACTTCGATGCTATCGACGAGGGATAAATTTTTTGGTTATTTACAATATTTCAAATGACATGTACCCGATTTTGATAAATTAAGAGTTATGGTTTATATAAGACTCAAATTTTAGTCCCAGATTATGCTATATTAGAAAATTATATATACTTTAAAATAATCCCTAATTTTATGGGTTTCAGACACAACAAAACAAAACGCTCTAAAGGGCACTGAGGTGAGTGTTTTCTCAAAAACTGATTTTTTTTACCCATAAAGTCCCCTTATGTCGAAGTTCACGACAGTATCTATTACAATACTAGAGTTATGAAATATTCCCCCAAACTGCCCAATTTTCCTATCTTTGTGGAAAAAAAAAACAAAAACCATGTTGATGCTATCTTTGAAAGATATTTGTTTACAAGTTTTCAAAATCGCATATACCCGATTTGGGTCAATAAATAATTATAATAATACATAGCGTTTATATAGCGCTCATCCCTGTAGATACAGGCTCTGGGCGCTTTACATAGAGAAGTAAATACGATTATATAATATTCAGCTCAACCACCCAAGCATACTACACTCTGTACACATGTACTGCAATACAGATGATGAAAAAAAAATGGTTTCGCTGACTATCATGGTCAACCAAGATATTGTATGAACAAATGTGTTTTGAGAAGTTTCTTAAAAGTACTTAGACTACTTTCGTTACGAATATTTTTAGGCAGTTTATTCCAAACAAATGGTCCCGAGGACGTAAAAGCTCTTTCTCCAATTTTTTTCATGTTTGCTTTTGGTACATGGAGAAAAGAAAAATTTTCAGATCGTAAAGATCTAGTGGGGTTGTGCTCAGCTACCAGGTCCGATATGTATGCAGGCGAACTTCCATTTATGGTCTTATAACAAAAAGTGGCAATCTTGTACTCAATTCTGGCTCTGACTGGTAACCAGTGAAGTAATTTTAAGAAAGGCTCACTGGGCTCTCGCTTACGCTTCTTAAAGATCAAACGGGTTGCATTATTTTGGACTCTCTGTAATCTATTTAATTTATCATCTGAGACACCACTCAGGAGAGAGTTGCAATAACCCACACGAGACAATATTAATGATATTACTTATCTTGTTGTGGCGTTTTCAGTAAGAATGTTGTCTAATTCCACTTATTCTTTTCAGTTCAAAGAAACATGATGAGACATAGACAGTGTGTTGTCAAAAATTACTCCGAGGTTCCTTGCTTTTTCGTTCAATACTACCTGATGGTTATCTATAGAAATTGATGGTACTTTTACACGTTTCAATTTGGAATCTGTTGAAATAATCATAACTTCTGTTTTGTTATCATTCATCTTAAGTTTGTTTACTGTCATCCACTTTTTGACTGCTTCTATACATCACTCACATCCTGTAGCTGTGATGACATATAGATCTTAGTATCATCTGCATGCATATGGTAACCAGTGCAATAATCCTTTAATAAGTGGCCAAGGGGGTATGTATAAATGGTGTACAAGATCGGCCCTAAAACAGACCCTTCGGGAACTCTAAAATTTAATTCCTCAAACTCAGATATTTGTCCATTAACCGTCACAGCCTGTGTACGCCCAGAAACATAATACAGTACCGTAATCCAAAAGTCAGTTGTAATCGTTTCATTAAAATATTGTGGTCTATGGTATCGAACGCAGTTGACAGATCAAGAAGTGCGAGGATCGATACCTTACCAGCATCACTGGCATTAAGAATATCTGAGGAAACCAGCAACAGAGCTGACTCCGTACTGAAAATTTCACGATATGCTGACTGGAATTTCTCCGTCAGATTGTTACTATGAAGATGTTCTTTTAATCCACTAAGAGCCATTGTGCCATATGTGGCACACAAGTTTGGAGTATTCGTTTTCTTGAAAGCTTTGAAAACCAGCATATCAGCATATGGCACCACATAATGAGAGATGACTATAAACATTGAATTTCTTTAATAGTTATTTAACTGAACTAATTACCTCAATACACAGAAAAGTAATAGTTCTTGACAACGTACATTTTTCTCTTGGGTATTAGAGAGTTAATTGCAGTAATACAATTTTCTCTAATATTTTGCTGAGGAAAGGGAGACTTGACACAGGTCGATAATTGCTCAAGATATCAGGGTCTAAATTGGATTTTTTGAGCACTGGTTTGACTAGAGCTTGCTTCCAGGTTCGATGGACGATTCCTGTTCATTTATGATGGTTGTGATCAGACCTTTTAGAATATCAATGTGATGAAGTAACAAATTTGTAGGGATTGGGTCAAGATCACATGACTTGGGGGAGGAGTTTAAAATAACTTCTTTAACGAGCTCCTCAGAAACTTCTTGAAACTCATGAAAATGATGACCATCAAATGTTTCAAAAACGGGTGTATCATCAGTGTTAATACTATCCCTTACAGTGTGAACTTTTTCAATGAAAAATTTACAATATGCAGCAGGCATCTTATCTTTATTAATATTACGTGGCAACATGACAGCTTCACTCTTGCCACACAGTTTATTTGTAATAACTAAACAATTCCTTACATGAACTATTTTCAATTTTATCACTAATATATTTTCTCTTCGAGTTCTTTATCACATTTTTAACGTTGACGTTTTCCTCCCTATAAATCTGTCTGTGAATAGTCAGTTTTGATTTCCTCTATGTTCGCTCTGCACGTCGGCGCTGCTGTTTTGCTGCTTTTATTTCTAAGGACATCCATGGAGCTGAGGCACGGTGACTGATAAATCTGGAGATGCGTGGGGCATGTTTGTCCAAAACCGCTCGTAACTGCTCATTATAGACAGCTACCAAGTCATCATCTTCCTTCATGCTGGCAAGTGATGATGAAATATCAGATGACATTTCTTGATGATCGATTTTTTGCAAGTCTCTTGAGATGATTTGATGTCTCATCTGGTCAGGCTTAGAAATGTCGAGGTGGAATGACACAACATGGTGGTCAGAAGGCAGCTTATCATCAATCTTAATATCATGGATGCTTTGGTCAATAAAGAGGTATGGTTTCCTTTAAAGCCTATGATTGTTATACAAATTATGTTAACCCCAATACATGTGACGACATATAGACAATTAAGAAACCATCAAAATAAGTCCTTATTTGTTGGGCTTAGACATAGGTAACCTTCTGGAAGTCTTTGAGGTGATGTTTCATTAAAAAATAATTGTTTGCATTATGCCCCTTTACGCGTATATTATTGGCCATTACGCATTAATGCCACGCCTCGATCTTTATTAGCACGCTAATGATAAAAGCACTGGCCCAAATACTAGGCTAGATCTTTTGGTGCATGATTCATTTCCATTCTCAGTTAGTTGCCCCCTGACTATACGCTCACTGAACGTTTGTCCTAGATGGGTCCCTCATTATCTCCCGGTCGATCAAAAGAATAGGCGTATACATTATCACATAGAAAAGCTTTAAAATATCAACAACTGCGACCCAAAACAGGTTTACTATATCATTGCTGGTGTAGAAACATGGATCCAACAGCTACTTTAGGAACGCCAATCAATTGCTGTGCCGCTGATGGACAATCTCCCCACTCCCTCCCCCCAAAAAATACCCGACAAGCACGGCGTCAAAATGGAAGTGGCAGCTGCATGCTCTAGCCTCAATGGCCAAATTGGAACAACAACGCTGGGAATTCAGAAATGTTACTATGATGTGTTATCACATGCATTCTCAGAATTATCCAAGAACACCAGCACAGTAGTACAATGAGTCCTATGACATTACCATTATGATGACGATAATGCGGCAGTCCATACCGGCGAGAACACTGTAACAATTTTGACGGACAAAAAGGTTAAAATCCTGTCCCACCGTCCAAATGCATTTGACCTGGCAGCCTCTCACTTCAGTACCTCCTAGTGATCTTTTTGTTTCTCTCTATCAGGTATCCGCTTTAAGGATGTATGTTTGAATGCACCGAAGAAGCTTCTGCCCCGTTTCCCAACTCAAATTCTCCCTTCATGTGAAAAATGACGTAACGGTGTTTCCCAAGGGTTGAGAATAACGAAACTTTGTTAAGCAGCATGAAGGAATGAAATTGGAAAGGCTGTGAAAATAATGAAACTTCACTCCCCGGAAGGTGTTCAAATTTCTGTGAGAGGCCAGCTAAGTTGGAAGGATACCTTTGAACGTTGTTGTAGAAACTAGTCTACACATTGCCATGCAAGGAGGTCAAGAAATTGACTGACTGACTGACTGATTGATTGACTAATTGGATTGATTGATCTGGTATTTTGGGAGTAATAATGTCAAATCATCCTTCATTACCCCACAAGGCTGTTTAAGCAAAAGGAAATCAAAAGAATATGGATAACAAAAACATAGTAAATAAGTGACACAAATAGGAAAGACACTTTGAAACGTACAATAGTGTGTAGTTTATTTCTATAAAAAAAATCATCAAATATTTTGTTTCTTATAATGCTGACTACGACCACACTACTTGCTCTCAAAGTATTAAGAAGTTCACAGCATAGAAATTCCATGGCAAAACAATGAGCTGTAGGACAAAATTCTATATGCTGTTTCAAACAATGATATTCTATATGCTGCTTCAAACAATGGTGTAATTCATCACTTGAGAATTCCTTGACTGTTTTCTGCTTTGAAAAAGAGACATCCTCTTGCAGTGGTCAAATCCATAAAGAATCTCGAATCATACTAGAATCAAGAAGTAAGTGCTCGTATTACTCATAACATAAGTGTGACATTGTATATCCCATAATAATTTTAGAAAATGCAGTCGAGAAGCTCACATACCTTACAGCATGCCCAATTTTCTGAATGACATTGGTATAGGCAAACAGCATGGGCAGAATCTAAATGGCTTTTGGATGCCACTCACTTTTAGTTAAATTTCTCTGAAGTTCTGAGTATCCCATGGGTTTCACATCTAGCTGAAACATACCTAGTTACTTTGTTTTATCGATAGCCTGAAATCTGAACATAAAAGCCTAAAACATACTATTTACAATTCTATATTCAATTTCAGTAAGGAAATGGTCAAGGCAGAAAATACGGCAGCACATACAATGTTTGAGTAATATACTCAACTTGCACAGATAAGACCGATGCACAAGATTCAAGAACCATACAGAGCCAATTTTTGGCATGTTTTCAAGCTAATATTTTATGCAAGTAAGATAACGACACAAGTACTCCTAATTTTTTTGTCCATGTTCAAATGTACAAACTATGGTATCCCAGACAACTCACAAAAATTCTTTTATATACAAACAGTACAAGTCACTTCCAAAGTGACAGGGCAAATTTTACCCAGAATTCATTGTCCCAATATGGCAATTTACAAGCGTGAAAATTCGGACAATAATATATGAAACACAGAAACAGTCTTCCCTACTTTCTTCTATTTATAACCAAGTAACAATTTTTAAACAACAAAAGCAAATAATACTTTCAGGCTGTCTGAGACTGAAAATTGAAGAGCGTTTCTCTAAAACTAAGTAAATGCACTTTCATTGGAAAATGAGTTGGTGGTGATTTCAGACATACATTTCTGGTTAATTAATTCAAAGCCCAAATGAGCTCAAAATCTGCACTCCTTATTTTACATTATTTAACAGTAGAGAAAAATATGTGTGTGAAGAGCAATTACCATAGTGCTATTTCCCTTTACTTCAAATAATTATATTCAGAGACCGCATGCAGAGTTTTGGAAAAACACTCTTCAATTCCACATGCCAGACCAAAATTTTATCTGCAGATCATTTTTGCCAGGTGTCTAAGTACACAGAATTCAAGCAAAAAGGGAATTACTGTCAATCAAATCTGATGTGATCTCACCTATGTACATGGTGACAAAGACAAAATAAAAAAAACACAAAAAAAAAGGGGGTTTTACGTGAAATGTTTGTTTATAATATCCAAGCTCTTGCCATCTGATCTACATCAACGTCTTTCCCTCCTACTCTACGATTCATTATTTCACCTTGAATTTTTAAATTTGGGGGATGTCCCAAACAGCAGAGTCCACATTTATATGTACCCGAACTGTGAGGTACCTGAATAGCATGGTGTATATTCAATACATGTTCCATTTTAGTAATCGATGCTTAATGGACAACAGTTTTATGCCTACATCCATGTCACAAGTGATTGCATGTTAAATTTGCATTTTGCCTGTGCAAGTTTTCCTTGTCATTTCAGTCAGCTGTTCTACAACCACCACCCCCACATATTTGGACAAAATGCAAGGAAAGAAGGACCTGACTGATCTAAAAATAAAAAGAAAAAAATGCCCCGAAACAGACTACAATGAAAGCAAAGAAGCAGCAGCAAAATAAGCTTGAGATGACAGCAAAGTTCAGAAGCGGCTAATGCACACTGAATTTCTGACATCAATGTCAAAGGAACTGCAGTCTTGTACAAGCCAGTAAATAGACAATCTTTTAACATCAGCATCATCAGGTTTAATCACCTTCAATCTTAAACAATTCCTAATGCAGCCGCAATAAATTGTGACAGCCCCAAGCCCGTAAAATGGAGAGGGGGAATCACTGATTACGCAGGGAAAACATAACTGAATATGCACAGCATGCTTCAAGTACTGTGCTGTTTGGGTACATTTTAACTCCTACTCCGGGTATAAAACCCTAAATTTCCAGGCTCTGGTGACTGTCAAACAGGGATTCTTCAAAAGACATTTTTGTTCCATGAGAGATGTTTCTTTTCTCTGGCAGTGTACTGCAATAATTATTAAAATGACGCAAGTTTGAATTATAAGAATAACAATGTCAGTTACAGGTGGAATCAACTCTCTACACTGCCCACATTTCAAAAGAACAAAAAAACTGCAGTGGGTCAGCCTATGAAATAAAAACACTGTGTATTGTTCAGTTCTTACTCTATTCATTCTTCTTCATACCCTTCCTTCAGCTCCTTTCACTACCTCACACTGTATTTTCTCTGCCTGTAAATGGCTTCTCAAACTTGTACTGGCTCTGCCTCTCAATCTTCTACTGGGTCGTCTATATAAGGGACCGTGATATGTGACTCTGCTTGTCTCTTACTCTTAAAGTCCAGGTTAACTCATTCTGTTTTATTATGACTCACTGCAACATGCCCCTTCCCTGCCAGATGCAACGTCCCATTTTGTTACTGTTGCTAACTTGCTCCTGGCAATTGGTAGTGCAGGAAAGTGATTGTAACATTCCCCTCATATGCCAGATTATTTGCTACTTTCTGCTCAGTCAGAGCACTTCTATCTTCATATGTTGATTTGCTATGAATATTTTGTCCCTTTGCTTTCAGATTACATAGGGTAAAAGACTATCATCAGATGGCTGTTCCCACTTACACATCATCAGCCTTGTTCTTCCTGTTTGTTGGATTTCATATTTGCTCTTGCTCAGGACTTGCTGACTGGTTAAAAATTGGCACTTTAAACAATGTGCATTAATTTCAGTTTAATCATACAAAACTTTAATTAGTGCAGTCAGAATCAGTATAGTGAGGCAAATCATTTGATGAGATTTCACGATATTTACCTTTTAATGTAGGGCACATACCATAACAGCGCCTAGCCTAGTGCCTAGCAGGTAGTCAAGTGATGGCCTAGTGCTCATGGCATCTGGCCTAATGCATTAGAAAAGTGTTATCTGTTTAATTTTAATTTGGAGATGCAGGGGAGAGCGGGTAGACAGCAACATACTACTACAGATTCCATAGGGTAAAAGACTTTAATCAGCTGGCTGTTCCCACTTACAAGTAATCAGCCTGGTTCTTCCTGTTTGTCGGATTTATTTGTTTTTCTCAGGACTTGCTGACTTATTCAAAAATTGGCACCTCAGACGGTTTGTGTTAATGTCAGTGAATATTTAATTAGTGCATTCAGAATCGATATAGTGAGGCAAATGTTTTGAGGGGTATTTGTTATTTCATGATATTTACCTTCTAAAACCCTACAAACCACCCACTTATTTATAAGCCAGGAGGGACAGTTATATGATCACACAATCCAAGGAAAATCTACCATAAATTCCTCTGAATCATGATTGAAGGGGGATAACTCTCCACACCAACAAAATTTCACTATTAATTATATTCATATTAATTTTTGTAACGTCAACTGAAACTAGGAGCATTAGTTTATCGACTGCCTTTGCCTGTAAAATTCCTTATGAATCATCAATAAAATGAAACAAACATTGTGTTACAAGCTGTTAAAAATTGGGTGCATATGGGCACATCAATAGAGAAGCATAACGAGGCACATTCAGGCACCTCAACAAGGAATGAGTTAGAAGAATGAAATTTCAAAGATAAACATATTATCAAAATTATAAAAACTATCATGGCCTTGATCCAATTGACTCTATGCCTAAAACTCCATTGAAACAAATTTCTTGAGTGACACTCAGACAAAGTACGCTGCCCAGAAAACCAGAACTCCTTTATCCATCATCTTGTCGCTTCAGTGCAATAACCAAGTAACTGCCAATTTTCAAAGTTTATAGCACAGTTTAATAAATGTCTTATTTCACAACACATGGCCATGCAAGATCTAAGCTTAATGTCTCATTTCATGACAAATGGCCATGCAAGAACTAATCTTTATGAGTTTGTGCAGCAAGAAACCTGTTTGTCAAATGACCGTACAGTTTTAACATAATGTTTATTTGTAAAACCTACATGAAATCATGCAAAAAACAGGAGTTTGAATTGAATGGACTTACAAGGCTACTGCACCAATGCAACAGCAACAAAATCTTTGCACATACAGGGTTACTGCACAGAGTCAATTATAATTTTTTGTATACATTACTAGGCATGACTGCACACCACCATCAATAATGACAAATTAATGTGTCACTGCCTGCTTATCAGCACAGTAAGCATCACATGCCAGACCTTAGGTGGTGCTTAAAATTTTGAGCATTTTGTTGTTTCACACCAACAATATTCTCCCAGACTAGCCAAGTTAAGATCTCTCTTCAACCCTGTTCATTACGTGGGACTAACTCTGTCCAACTTGCACTTTGGGTGGGCAACTGCATTCTAATTGATGAAGAATCTCCAAAGTGGACATTTCTTCACTGTAAGAAAAGCTGTTAGGTTCTGTGCATAATCACATGACAAAGGGTGCCGCTTCCACACATCTGTTTCTGTGGAGATATGTCACACCACCTCTTCAGACACATAAGAATTTCTATGGCTGTGAAATCAGATTTAATTAAAAATGTGTCGCATAATGACTATGGTCAGAATGTTATATGGGGGTAAATAATTTCACTGCTAAAGAGAAAAGTGGCATCTTTGTTATAAGTTCTTATATATATGTCTTAAAGACTCTCCTTCTCTCAACGTGTGATTTCAGGATGTATATCACAGTATGTCAACTGGTATTGAGTGGTTACATTAAACAGCTGGGCTTGAACATATGCTGCCTACCTGTTTACAGCAAATAATCATCTGAGCAAATATGAGATAAACTATCAGATTTTGACATACTCCGCTACCAATCATGTGTCCAAAAGACAACTTTTTATCACTTACGTCATCTACACCAATCTCTCAAATACTAAATCGTGACTGAGTTCACACAAAAATTTAAGGTAGGCAGAAATTTTGAAAAATTTTCCCATCCCTGAAAAGAAGATGAAAAAACAGTCCAGATATACCAGTACACCTGAAAAGTCAGTGCTCACATTTTGCAAAGGTCTGAACATGTACAAAACTCTGGACATGTCCTATGAAGTATAATAATGGATTTGAACAAAACGTCATTTGCAAGCAGAGAAACTGGTATTCAGGAGGATAATATATTACAACAATCTACAAATGTAGGTGCTGTGGAGAAGTCAAAACATTATAAGACTACAACAAATGTTAAGCATGACCAACGAAATTAAGTAGTTATATTGAATAGCTGCTTTAATCAACATTTTTACTGAGAACAAACATAATGACATAAAATTTCAAAATTAAAAATCATTTAGCTCCGACTACAAAATGTGTGATTCATAAGAAGAATTTGGTCATGCAACAGCAAGGGTCACATCTGAAGTGAAATATGCCAAACTAGTGCAATATGTTTCAACCTCAGATCAAAGGTTTCTCTTTCAACGAACAAACAATCATGTTAACTAAACAAAAGGGAGCACATCATAAAAAAAAAGTGCTAAAAACCAAACACTTCAAACAAGTATTCAGAACTTTAAAACACCAAAGGAACAAACTGAAGTTGTTTAGTATCAAAACACATACATCTGTCAAAAAACTCAAACACAAGTCCAACAGAATCCCTTCCAATTTCGCTCCCTGCAAAGTTTTAATCAATTTATTATATCTATGGAATGAAAGAAAAAAAGTCAGTTAGAAACAACACCATAACACATTGCACGCAACAAAATGTATATAATCATCATAGGCAGCATAAGGAGTAAATATTAAAATAAAACATATTAAAAATGGAATAAAAAAATAGGAAACATCAAATGTCTTAAGTATCTTTTTCAAATGGAATATTCTGTTGGGATAAGGTGGCAGAGCATGGGGTGCCTATGTAAAATGGGTGAGTTTGGAGAACAGAGAGCAATGAATCTGGACCAAATCTCTCATTAACACAAAGGATTTTCAGGAATGAACGATTCCTTCTAAAGACTCTTATGTGTGCATGGCATTGCTTTAACAACTCTTGATGATAATTGGAGTTATTATTATTATTACTTTTAAATTTAGATTAAAAGGATTCATTTGAGCCTTACAAGTATAAGGCCCTTTGAGGACCTATACTGTGTGTCTAACTGCCCACTTCCAGATCTGCTTACATCAGAAAACTTTACCATCACTAGTAGTCATAAAGATTCTTTAAAAAATTATGCCTTTAAGCACATAAGACGGTATTATTCTGGGCCGCGATGTGCATCTTTCACAAAAATGAGGTCTTGGAGAATTTACATCTTTCTCTAAATACTCATGTCCATCTATGGACATGACAGTTCCATAAAGGTAAACTTTGAAAATATCACTTGACTTTAATTTGAACCCATACAAAAATACTGAACAGGACTGCCTTCCTTGCCTATCCCAATACACTGGAGCACCTACAGTCCAAAACCTTTCTTCCAGTTACATATTATCATTCAAACACAAAGACCCTTTCCAGTGCAGACATTTACTTCTAAGTTACAATAAATCTTTGGCCAGCATAGCAGTTTCACTAGCTCAGATATGAATTTTCTACCACTTTAAAAGTAACTGGCATATGAAACGCTACACTTCTTTTCAATGTCAGAAGTTTTATAGCAGTTCTGGAGGTTACACTGATGTCACATACATTACAACTTAAAGAAAGTGGACGGAGCACAATCAAACACTGAACACATCAGGCATTGATTCACCACTGAGCAATGCAACTTTGACTCTGATTGTATCTTCAAACTCCAGGTACAGGGAAAACAACTTGTTAGCCGTCGGAGGACATAATTGTGACATCACATTCACCTTTCTGCTTGACTTAACAAAACACAATTCCTCATGTATATATGCAATTTGTGGTCTATCCTACAAATTATGTTTACTGAGCATGACTATAACCCTGGTGCTAGAATATCACTTATAGCAGATAACTATATTACACTGTTGTTAGAATGTTACATTTGTATTTTCTATACTTTTCAACACATTTATCTCATACACGATTTCCTTGGTCTCTCCCTAATTCTTTGCAAAACATTATAAAGTACATCAGTTGTAGAGCTAAAATGGCCCATCTCCTACCTTTCTGTTAATTTCTTGATTTCTATACAAAATTCATGTTATTTCTATTGGCAAAACCATAAAAGAACGATATTTATGCCCCCTCAGATGCTTGCATGAAACTATGATCGAAACAGAACATTAAATATCCATCAAGTATTCTGAGAAAACATCAACCCTGATTCATTCTGAACTTGGCTGATGAGGAATAACTACATTATTTCTAGAATGACCAACACATAATCACTTACGCAAAATCTTCAGTCTAACTGCTTCGCTCCTCAAAATGTTGATTTATTAGAAAACTGTACTGACTTAAATTTTTTATGCTGCAAATTCACAAATACATTCTTTGAATACCTCCTGAACATTTTAGTTCAGGAAGTTTTAATGCCATTCACTCAACTGGTCCAAAGTTTATATATATATAGATCCACATTGTCTTTTGCATTGGACTGCAGACTTGAACAGACTATCTTCTGTCTCACTGCCCACAGGCTAGGACATGGCATGGCAGGTACTGTTGACAATCAGTTTCAAAAACTGAGGAAACTTTACATGGACGGCTGAGGTGGCAAAATTACTCTCTTCGGGTGTGGGATTTCCTGGGATGCCGCTGCTCGGTTTCTGGTAAAGCTAGGCGTGCCCTGCGATGAGACGCATCACCCACCGGGGTATGGCGAGATCGTCTCTGGTCTATACCTCTCATGGGCATGCCACTGCGCCACTTTTCTTGATATTCTCTGTCAAAATGTGGTGCTTCCTCTGCAAACAACATGAAAACAGTGGGTCATTACATGAGATGATGTTATCTACAGCACAGTACTGTTTTTCTTCAGTTTCCACATATCCCAACTTGTATGCTTATTAACTGTCAAGTCCAGAATAGAAGACATTCTTTTCCTTGTCAAGTGATCAGTAAGCAATGTACACAAATTCAGTGCAATTTATTCCTACAAACTTTGAAAGCTGAGGATGTTTGCATCCGTAATGTGATATACATTTGTGGAAGAAAGGAAAAATGGAGCAGCCAAAACAGGTGAATAATGCTGCCTAAGTTATGCCTATACAGTTAAATCTGAAGAAGAAAGCGGGCATTCTAAATGACAATCGCTGAATTTATATATCTCGTATAGAATCAGTTCTCCAAAACCAAAACATTGGCTTCTATGATAGCATGGAACTTGCAAAAAACTCCAGCCTTCTGAAACTGGGAGCGACCTTTCATCAATTCTAATCTAACCAAACAATGGTCATACCACAACTACCTATTATGAATTCTAATCTAACTGACAGTGGCCATACTGAAACTTCTGACGAAAATTCGGATCTTGGAATTAATTTTTTCCCCAAGAGTTGTCTTGGGCAGTCTTCAAATGGCCTACTCAGAGGCATTGATATTCTCAAATTTCTGAGAAGTCTCGGTTGATTGGCATCCCTGCATAATTTGCTGAAAGAGGAATTTCTCTGATCTCATTATTCAATCTGGATTATCTTTGTTCAGATGTATAAAGTCAGAAATATGATATCCTGTGTGCCAAATTTACAGCAATCTTTGAGCTGCGTCTTCCTTTACAAGTGTTCTATGTCCTTCTACTACAATCCTGGGACTCTCTCAAAGTGTACTTGGGTTTGGTTTAAGACTGAGAGGAGGGAAGGAGAGTGTCCCTAGAACCTAAGCTGTTTTATATTCCCGAACCTGCCCCATATACTAACTCAAATTCAGTATGGGAGGATTTTTACCTAAGGGACATAAACCATTTGTAAACTGAAGTGAAGAAATGTCTGGTTTACCATATCCATCAATAACTAATTCATAATATCAATCACACTGAATCACAGAAGACAGTGTGGCATAATATGCATCGTCAACCAAGTTACCAGAATGAATCAGATTTCAGCCAGAAAAAATCCTATAATCCCCTGCACTTTTTCTCATATATTTTACATTCCCTAATTTGAGGTGGACAATTTTCCTGCGTAACTTGCAAACTCACAGGCAATAATTAAACACAAGTCTTCCACTTATCTTGCACACATAAACTATCCCTGGTTGTTGACGATCATGCTGAAGATTGCACTTAGTGCCTGCACTAGCAAGTGCATCCCCACAAACTTGACTAGACTCTCCTCACTATTTAACCCATTAAATCCCCTGCCAAGAGGAATAATCAATCTTGTAAAAGAACTTAAAGTAATGCAAAAGCAATACTCTTCAAAGTATATTTATGTACTCTGGTCAACAGAACCACCAGCAATGTGTGGTTACTACCCATTCAAAACAATTAGTGGGTTGGACTGGTTGCGAAGATACATGTAACCTATATCAGTCATTGTACGGTTGATGGAAGGTGATAGGTTCAGTCAGATAACAGAAACACAGTAGCAGACATGAAGAACTAGTGTAATGAATAAGCACTCTCTGGTGCACTTTTGTAGTAACCTCCCCTACTAAATAAGTAAACTTGGCACATAAAATCATATATATCTTACAGAGGATATCATACAGTGTAACATAGCAATCTGAATAGCAAATCGCAGTGTGTATGAAGTCTATGCATCAAACTCATTGACTACCTCAATTGCAAAGCAATAGTACACAAAAGAAGACCAATCTCACAGACTGCTGGTCAAAATGATGATGTGGACACAACCAAATTTCTGCTGTGCACGTGGAGGAAATTTTAAATTTCAACGGCATGCACTGTTATATTAGAAAGCTAAAAAGTCTGATACTAAGAACGCATACATCAAGTCTTTTATGACATAGAGTGACAAAACTCCCAACTGTACCTTCGTCCAGATTTACAAATTCCTGGTTCTCATTTGCTTCCCCTGTTTTCTGGTTACGACTTCTTTCAATCACATGAGCACGATCATGAATGTGGTGACCAACTGCCATTTTTTCTACTCCAGTTTCTGAATCTCTTACAGTTTTTCTTGTTTCTTTAACCTGAAGACAATAAAAAAAAAAATGATCAGTAATGCTGCAGCATTTTGAAGCAATTTGTTATCTCATGAGTTCAGCTCACTGCAAAATTTTAACTTCATGCTGCCTGTTCATACTATAACTGTTTTTCCATGACAGGCTATATTTCAGCAAATTTGGATGAAAAGAATTAACAAAATAAAAAGACATTTGGAATGACATTAAAAACTTTTGAAACTGTTGGGAAATGGGCAAAGTGACCTCATAAGAATACAGGCTTTAGGACCGACTGATCAACCAGCAAGATTAAAGGATCCTTATAAAACTGGATGAGTTACACGTAAATATGTAAATGGGCTTTGGGCGTTCTTTGCAAATACTGGGGAAACTCATGAGGGAATAGTCCTGCCCTGCCTCTTCATTAAAAATGTTCAAGAGCATTGGACCCATTCAATCCCAATTCTACCCAATCCCAACTTTTCCATGTTCTCAAGGAGTTGCAATTAAGCAGAGTTAACTGTATTTCCTGCAAACCATGGTCACTGAATCAATACCTACCCCACCAGGTCCCTGTCTGGATGCACTGCTGGCCTGGTAAACCCTTGGGGCACCATTGCCTGTATTTGAGTAGGACATAAAGGATGACTGTTGATAAACATGAGCATTAGGGTCCCTTTGAACCTGGTCCTGTGAGGAAAAAGAAAAAGTTTCAATCAGAATTATACCTTACAAAGTTTCACATATCAAAACAAGCATCAGCAAAGGAATTATACTCATTGCCCACATCAATATGCATTTTTATATCAGACTGGTTATACATTCTTCTTTTCAATAAGAAATGAAACTCAACACTAGCATATGAAAGGCACTGAGAAAATGTGGTTCCAACTTTATAGTCATGGTCAGTGTCCTGGCCCCTCGATATGCAGCCCAGTGTCTGATCTGTGAAGACGTTAGTTGCTGAGTTCACCAACATCAGCAAAAAGTCACAAGACAAACAATAGTGGTTCGGCATAAAACTATTGTGTTTTGAACACAAAATCATCAATTAAAATAAAAACCTGAGAATTCGCAAATTAATATCCAAAACCAATCACACTATATAGTGTGCAAGATCACGAAAATTGTTGTTTCATTAAGGAGATATATGCAACATGCTTTGGTATGTAGTACTGACATTAAAAGTTCAATGGTACAAAGTGAAACAAACTTTCCTGGGATATTTCAATCTCCAAAACATGGTTCAGATTACGTAGACAACCATATGTACAATACATGTCTTGTCATAGAGAAATTTCTCTGACTGTAGTGTGTCTTATGCAACCAGGGGTTAAAATCATTATACTGCTATTGAGATCATAGCCAACTGAGAGTTCAATTTGTAGATTATCTAACTGTAATTTCAGTAGCCTCCAATATTTTGATTAATTCTCAAAAACAAGTCTAAAATGTCTAGCCCCGAGGAAAAATGGGTGACATGGCAAATAAATAGAGAACGAGAGAGTTCCACATCTGTAAAGCTAATTGTTTGACCACTATATGGCTAATTAAAATCAGTGCAGCATTAAGTCGACATGATCATAAACCACTGGCAGAGATAAGCTACAGGTTTCACCTGCACAACATTGCTGCAACAAACAACAGCAAAACACTTCAAAAAGCCTTTATATATTCCGGACAACAGAACCATCAGCACAGAGTGGTTATCCATGCAAAAACAAATACGTGAAGATACAAGTAAACTATTTCAATCATTGCACAGGTGAAGAAAGGTGACATATTATCAATTAGTCTTAGATGACAGGAACATTCAGACACGAACAATTGTTAAAGTGCGACTAAAGTGCTAGAAAAATGTGATTTCCGACAGTTTTTTATATTTTTAATATCAAGGTTTAGATCAAAAGTCATCATTTTTGCAAAAAAATAATATTTCGAAATTAATGATACAACTTTTAACCTATTCTGAAATTGTAAGAAAATTACTAGAGTTATTTTCGACATTTTGTGAAATCGCCGAAAAGCACCCAACAAACCGTACCGGAAACGTCACTTCAGCGCGGAAGTCACGGTGTTTTCGATTGAGACCAATGGCAGCACCGGTCGAGCCGTATCAGTTCGAGCTCCTGCGCCGAAAAACATGACGAGGATATAATTGAGGAGAAGACTATTGGACCACCAGTTCAGGAATGGTAAGTAAGCATTCTGTCACAGTTTAGCTCTGTGTTGTTGACCAAGTGCTAGTCTAGACTACTCTCAACTTAGTAGACTAGTCTCGATCTAGATCTAACTTTGCTAGCATGCATGTCCAAATCAGTGTTTACTTAAACAGATGCCTCCACGTGCTGTACGGTGTCTTCTGTGGATCCATCTCTAGATTTACAGTTTACCGCACAACAATAACCCATTGTTTCCAAGTGGGAGCGAGCCCTACTGAGTGCAGCGCTACGCGTAATAGCCTTGAGCCCGACGCGTAATAGCCTTGAGCTGTGTACAGCGGTGTTGGTGATGTCACGCATTTCTGGCGAGGCGAGCAGCGGTGACGCTAACACAGGAGGGCATGGACATGTGTTATTCTCTGTGATTTCTTCGAAACGCGTTAGATTTGATGGGTTTGAGTTTGAGATGCTCAGTAGGAAGTTTGAATCACTGATGCATGTTAAAATAGTAATTTCACAGGATTCCATGCACTACACCATAAAAGTACTTTAGTTGCACTTTAAACTGTGTCAGTCTTTGCACAAGGAGTAAAGTGAGAAAAGTCGACAAGTATCAATCAGATAACATAAACACCATGGCAGACACATCTCTTTTTACACACTGTACTTTCTGTAGACGGGTAAAGCAAAATAAACATTGTCAGTGAGAATAATGACATATTTCCTGTTCAAAACCAAGTGGATATTATGGAAATTTCTATCCAAATCATCTCATGGGATGTTGTCCCAATTACATGTATGTGGGTATACAAAATCCATTCCTTAATAAATTGCCTCCGCAACAGGGTGTGCTGTTTATGTGTCTACGTGTCCCAACTGCACATCTTCTTTTTCCTTGTAAGCACTCTTATGAATACAGTTACTCCTAGTGTTCTTCCATACTTCACCAACAAAAACTTTATCACCTGAAATATCTGTGACAGTCTGGCCTGTTCACAAGAATACATAAATTTATCATTACTCTGATTTAGCTCGGCAGACAGACAGCACCATGACCATCTCTGTATTCCCTAATCCTTACCAAATTGCTTGCTTCCTGTTCAAAAGCGAGTGGATATTATGGAAATTTCTATCCAAATCATCTCATGGGATGTTGTCCCTCATCTTTCCTTTGAATCTAGAATGAAAGTTTCACCGGCAAAGATGAAAGGACTCTAATGGCATTCAACAATCTGGCATGAGAGGATGTGGAAATATTCAAATATGAACTTACAAACGCTCTGTGCATATCAGACATCATGGATCGCATATTTGAAAACATGGAGTCAAAGTGAGCAAAAGGATCCATGAATAAGCTTCTCTCTGCCACTTGCATGTTCTGTGCCTGCTGTTGTTGTCGTCTACGATCTGACCTGGTTGACTCTGGTAACGCCAACATCCCTCCACCAAAGCTCCCAAAAGAGTCCCTGAACATCTGGTCCATTTGTCTCATGTTATGACGATGGCCACTGAGGAAAAGATATGAAATTTTGGTTAGGTATCTAATTCCACAGCCATTTTAGACTGAGTAACAAATACATTCATAAGGAGAGACATAACTATTAAAATCAAGTTATCCGTCTAGACATGTCCATCAAAGCCGGGGAGCATAAAAAATTATGTCCAATTAGTCCAATCGGGCAACATGCCCACTCAACAGTTTAAATTAAATGATAATTATATTCCGCTTAACTGAGTAATTTTTAAGACCACTTATTTAGTACCGATCTTACGCAACTGTGTTCAGATACACACCATAACTTTTTAAAATCAGAATTATTTTTGATGTGTGTGTCCTCCTTTAACCCGTGCGGCGATGATCGGGTCTTATACGGCCCAGGGATATCTTCAAATAGGTGTAATTCTGTTAAAAACCACTTCTCAGATCTGAAATTTCGTGAGTTTTCCTAAAAATCATTTTCCTCATTAACTACCAAAAATCATCCATAAGTTAATGAGTGATCACCACTTTCTGACCACAACCCCCCCATAATGATGATCGGGTCGTATAAGACCCGATCACCATTATAGAGACAGTGATGATCGGGTCGTATAAGACCCGATGCCTTTAAAGAGAAATTGATGGTTGGGATTTTCTTCTTGTTGCTGCTAAAGTCGTTTAATAGCAAATTTCGAAAATTCCATATCTCTGACTATTATGAGGTGTAGGTGAGGGCTTCCATTATTGTTTTTACTTCCGGGGTTCTAATGTTATTTTGGCTTTAATACGCATTGTTAATGCGTTACTTAACAACATCAGGTTTAACTGCTTGTCGTTCTGGTGTTGGCCTCGAAGTTTTGATTCACACAATGGAGGGTGATGACAGAAGAGAAAACATTTTAAGAGTTATCAGGAAAGTCCTATCCATAGATGAAATCGATAGCAAGGAAAACAATCATTTTACGGCCAGGACACAGAGTTCGAAGTAGACTAAGATGTGATGCTGTACGTAATAGCACTTCCTGCATATCCTGCCAAGGATGATGATTACTTTCTGGAAGTAAATCATGCGCTATCCAGAGTTGACCTAGTCCTCTCCCTCGACAAAGTCTTTCGCTGAGGGGACCGGAGCAGTAGTATATTTCTGCTCAGTGGTATTTTTTACTTGTGCCATCCATGACATCATCTCTTAAATCCTGTGCTATGGATGTCAGCAGTGTTTTCATGTAGTGGATGTCTCTTGTCCTCCACTACTCACAATTAGCCTTGACAAGGACCTTGGCAAGCATATCTGGGTTTTATTGACATGAGTCCCAGTATGTGTCTTATTGTTGCAATAATGGCATCTCTAATGCACCCCAAACGATGTGCATACCTTCATTCTGGATATACTCCAGTCGATGACACTGGGGTGGTGACATAGTGAGGATTCCAAGGCCATAACTGACCAACGCTAAGACCAACTGATGGTGCAGAAGAGCCAGTCGACTCTATTCCAGGTTCACAGCTGCAGTTGATTTCAGCGTTGCCATATCTCGTTTGCATCTCTGAATTATTCTCTCCCCATGGTGCCTATACAAACAGGCTGCAACCAAAGATCACCCCGGGATATTTAATTCTGCTGCATTTTCTATGTTATGTTTCTGGAAGGTGATGACGGGGAGATCAGCCAAGACTATGTGATTATTTAAAGAGCTGACCTCTTGTGGGTTGTCTTGTGAGCTAGATTCATCACTCCACTAAGCGATGGATGGCTTGCATCGTTTCGTGAATGCTTATGACCATCTCCAGCCTATCTGGGCCAGTCTTATATATGAGGATATCGTCTACAAACGTTAATGTCCTTCCTGGACCATTACATGTATTCCTTGTCACCCTAGCAGTGTAGATGTGGAATAGTACAGGTGAAAGAGGACATCCTTGAGGCAATCTTGGACATAAATATATATGGATTCAGACGTCCATAAGCCCAATAGAAGGGGGACTTTTTTCTCCATCAGAGCAGCTGCGACCCAGTTCACAAGCCATGCATTCCTGTCCCTATATACATATTGATATTGCAGTCTATCAAGGAGTCGCGAGGTCCACTTTTTTTTTCTAAGTAGCCTCTAGGTCGATGGCCTCAGGTGTAAACAGTTAACTTCCTCCAAAAAATGACTTTTCTAGTCTGAATGTAATACCCAATAATCTAAAAGGCTCGAAATAACTACAATGTGTGCTCAGCTTACAGTTTTGTAGACAACACACTCGGATTTTATAAGACCCGATCACCGGAGTGAGTAACTAGTAAAGTCGATCACCGCCGCACAGGTTAAATGGTCATAAAATAAGCTCACCTAGGCTACATGCTAACCATCACTGTATTGATAGAATGCGTAAACTTGAACGGAGAAACAAACCATGGATCCATCTACCTTAATGTAAGATTGTAAGCCTACAAAGTGATAAACGATAAGTAATCTAAAGAGTACTCATCCCTCTTCCTCAAAAAAAAAAGGACAAAATGGCATCAAATTTTGTTAGCCTCGATGCAGCCATCTTTCTACACAGTCATCTAAAAGGCACAAAATAACCACTATGGGTGCTCAGCTTAGTTATGTAGACAATTCACACGGGTCTTATCAGATCCGATCATCATTTCCTCAAAAAAGTCATCGGGTCTTATAAGACCCGATCATCACCGCATTTAACTAAAATTGATCATCGCCGCACGGGTTAAGAACATAATGTAACATAGTCTAGTTTGACTTCTATGTTTTTATTGAAGTTCATTAATTTCATTAAAACATCTTAAACATACCGTAAGATCGGTACTAAATAGGTGGTCTTAAAATAGCCACCAGATTGGTCCTGATGTGTTGACCCAGTTGACTGTCTAGATTTCTGACTCTGTTAGTAGTGTTAGTGTTTGTAGTATCAGGGAGGTCCTGTCACGAGAGAACTCCGATAATCTTGAAGAATGTTCTGCTCTAGAAAATGTCTGGAAAGTCTTGTCGTCATGATATTTGACATCTGGGTTTTGCGGCAATACCAGATCAAGTAAGATCGAAACAAATCGGTAAAATACTGGGATATCCCAGAATGAGCTGTTGCAGGCTATTAATATTATTGACATTGATTAGGGTTAGACTAGACTAGGAGGACAAGGAGTAGTCTAGACTAGAAGTAATGTAGGAGTTTGAAGCCTACTGGACAATAAAACATTAATAACTTACGCGAAGAATGGATCACTGTCAAAAAATGAAGTTCCCAGCATATCTTTACGCGTGATTGTCGATAAGTTTTTAGCAAGTATGTGAAATGAAGACCAGTCAGTCCGGCTGACAACACTGACAACCTTGTAATGCCAGCTCTGACGTCTGGACGAGGGAATGAACGATTCTAATTCAAATACTCGATTACATATTCCACGTCAGGAGTCGATAGGAACGGTTCGATATCGAATGGATTCCAAGAACTTCTATAGTATAAAAAGACCTCGGATCACTGAATTCTGGCAC